>CM021734.1:20513756-20777617 GCA_011075105.1 Heteronetta atricapilla | reverse complement strand
GACTAGCTGTTGTATTCCTATCTCTGATCCAGGGTCCAGCGGGGTATTACGACGCATCACATCCCTCAATCGATCCAGGAATTCAGATGGGGACTCGGAGGGACCTTGTTTAACTGCATGTAATGCAGACCAATTTATGGCCTTGGGGATGGCTTTCTCCATTCCCTTTGAAACCCATTCCTGATATGCCTGTAATTTTTCCATTTCTACAGTTTTATTTGGGTTCCATTTCGGATCCTGGAGAGGAAAATATTCCTTAACATCCCCCCCGGTGATCTTATAATGGTCCTCAGCCAATTCCCCTGCATTTTTCAAAATTAGTTGCTTTTCTGTTTCAGTCATATATTCCAATAACAGTTGTATGTCCTTCCAGTCAGGATTATGCTGTTTCATAATAAATTGAAAATGTTTAGCTACACTTACTGGGTCATTCCGGTAATCCTTTGCAACCTTTTTCCATTCTCCCAAATCAGTGGTGGAAAAAGGTATTTTGATCAATACTGTCCCACCATCTGGCCCTACTGCCTCTCGGAGAGGCGCCTGCAGTGCCGTGGGAGTGGTTTTCTTTCTAGTACGGGAGGACACAGGACTATCGGGGGGGGTGGGCACTCCGTCAGAGTCTGTATCTTGTTCCTGGGGTCGAGGAGGAGGCTTAAACAGATCTATTGGATCCTGTTCTGAGGGTTGATGAACTTTTTCTATTTTAGTGCACCTCTGCCCAATACTACATGCTGAACAACAACGTCTCAGTCTACCCCTACATTCCTTATTATTTCCTTGTTCAAGCGCAAGTACCATAGGGTCCTGTGGTGGTACCATTCCACAGTCCCTTTGCCATTCCAGATGATTCCGGAGAGTAAAAAACATATCTGCATATGATACCTCATCCCATTTTCCTTCCCTTCTTAAAAACAGCATCAATTGTAAAAGGGTATTATATTCTATTGTCCCATTGAGAGGCCACTTAGCCCCATCCTCTAACTTATATAGTGGCCACCACTGATTACAATATTTGATAAGGGTTCTCTTATTTTCTGCACCTCCAGTCCCAACAATGTCTTTCCAATGAGCAAGTACACAGCCTAAGGGACTCTTTTTCAAAATTCCTCCTTGATTATTTCCCATTTTACGACTTCTTATATTATTCTTCTTATTCTGGCTTTTGTTATCCTTTTGTTAGGTTTCCACACAACTTATTTCCCAGTATCTCGCTCTCAAGATATTTATTGAACTTACCACTCGCTTTGTTCGTCTCCGGCCGCTCCCCTCGCGGAGAATACGGAACCGCGGATCAGAACTCCGCACTCGCTTCACAGCGATGCTGCGTCTCACTCACACAGCACAATCACGCAGTCACACAGAGGGGCCCCTAGTACATCTCATTCAGACCACAAGAATATACAATTTAGGACGATAACCAAACAAACAAATATTGTCTCCAACTGTGTTCTCTGTGGAGTGGCTTACTCCACAATGATACTTTGTCTCAAACACATACACTCACAAAAAATGCTTTTCAACACAAAATACCCCAACACAAAATAAAATATGCAATTATTACTACTCCAGTTAGTATCCTTCCAGCAGCTGCAAATAAATATTGTTTAGGTAACCTTGTCACAATTGTGAGAGTCCTGCTTACCCTTCTCCTGCTTCTTATACAGTCATTAGCAGGTCTGTCCTGGCTCCCAAAACTGGGATGCAGCGGTAACCTCGGTTCTGCTTCCAAGATGGCTAACAGTTGCCCTATCAGTCAGCAGATCCCCCCTTCACAACTCTGTCAGTCAGCCTGTAGAGTACCCCCTCTCCTCTGGGCCTATGCTGTACGCCAGACGTCTCTGCGCGGTTTACCAGCTGCCCAATATGGGACCCCTTTTAATTGAAATACATACCGTTTCTCCGCAGTCCAGCAGGTCGTCGTCTGCCCCCGCAGTGAGCGGCCGAGGAGCGGAGTTCCTCCAGGGAATTATGCCTGGTGCGCGCTAGGATGTCCACGGCCCGGCCACTCCTGTGGGCAGGCAGAGACTCTCCTGCCTGGCTCGCCAAAATGATTCACGGAAAAGACTCCACAATCAGTAAGATTGTAAAGTAGGTATGTTTATTCAGCGCTGGGCAACACGGGGGGTAGTCCCACCAAAGTCGTGTGCAACAATTCGCTCTCTTGCATTCTCTTTTATCCCCTAAAATATTACATATGCATTAAGTTTCACAACACATCTATACATATTCATTTCCTAGCTCCGCCTAGCCCCGCTTCGTATGCTAATTATCTTATCAGTCCTTCTGCGCTTGCGTAGTATTCTCTGGTGGTCGTCCGGGTGGTCGTCGGGTGGTCGTCAGGATGAAGTAAGACGTCTTCCTCAGAGTTGAACTTTTAACCTCATCTCCTTGCGCATGCTCCCTGAGCACTTCGTCACATTATGGGCCATAAAGTTGGTTTGGTCCAGTTCTCAGGATCCAAGAGGCTCCTGTTATCTCGACGCTTTGCTTATTTACCTTATCCTTTATAAACAGTCTTCCTTATCTCTGAGCCTTTGCTCATCATCCAAACAGTAGGGTTAGATTTATCTGGTTCTTGGAGCCCCAGGGGCTCGTCTGGTCCTTGGGGCCCCAAGGGCTCATCTGGAGACCTAAGCACAGCATAGGCCCGGTACATTGCAAATGTAGCACATATTAAGCAACGAGTGTTGTCTATATATTTATTCTTATTCAATCACTCTCTAATTTCTAATCCCATGTTTCAGTCCCCCCTTTTCTAGAAAATCTTAGTAAATTCTTTTACTTAATATAAATTTTTTCTTCCCAATCTCTATGGTACGTATCCCTCAATGCCTTGCCATGTACTTTTGTCAAGGAAGCTAATATCGCCATTCGTCGTAACAATTTCCAATTCCAAGCAAGCATTAAGAAAGACAATATTAAGCTTACACCAACTAATATCAATAAAACAATAATTGGGTGACATAATGTGTTCAAAATCCCGGTTGCAGTTGGTGACCATCCAAAGAGGGCATCCCACCAGTTGTGATTTGTGTCTTGTTTTATTCTCTGCAAAACTCTGTTTATTTCCTTTGTATCATGATGGACAGTGATTAGAGTCTTCTCTCCATTTCCCTGAATGCTTCTTAAAATTTTGATCAGGTCCTGATGTTTAACTAGTTGCTTCACTAACGTGAGGTTCATCCCAATGGATGTAGGTAATAACTTGTCATATGTTGTATTGTTAGACTTGATCAACTGGTGAGATACCACTGGTGCCAAATATAGAAAATCACATCCGGTGATTCTAACAAAATTACAAATACAAAAGTTAGAATGATTCTTGCTAGGGAGAGTTATATTCTCCTTATCTACTTCTACAAAAGCACAAGCAGTTCTTAAACACACACAGCCTTGACCAATATATACAAGCACAGTCTTTTGACTAGTATTTGGATGAATTTCAAAGTGGCAAACACCTTGCTCAGTATCAAGACATACATCCTGAGCATCAATTGTGTTGCTTTCACAAATAAATCCTTGTTGTTCCCGGGTAATACATGATTCCAGATTTACAGACTGCCATTTCCCATTCCCCATCCGTGCCCATGTTCTGTGTTCCGAAGGATAGAGCACTGTTTCTTCATGGTTTAATCCTAGTGCAATAATGGGGTGGACAACATAAACTGTGGCATTACGTATAGTAAGCACAAAGGCAGTAGCCGTATTAACAGTGGGATCATAGGTAAAATTTACTAGAGTCCACCAAGATTGGAACTTCCTCTCAAAATCATTGGCACTATCCCAAACAGTCTTCCGGACTTCAGCTGGAAA
This sequence comes from Heteronetta atricapilla, assembly GCA_011075105.1. NCBI lineage: Eukaryota > Metazoa > Chordata > Aves > Anseriformes > Anatidae > Heteronetta > Heteronetta atricapilla. The sequence goes on along the minus strand of CM021734.1, from coordinate 20,773,804 downwards.
AATGCCCTCACTTCCTTCCCTAATGATCAAGGCAGCTGTTGCCTGCATCCATAACTGTGCTTGTATACAACTAAGAGCTAGAGATACATTATCTTGAACCATACTAAGTGCATCTATTATTAGTTTGTGGTCTTGGTCTTCAGCCTTTTCCCATCTCGGTAACACCTTTGACACCTGCCATTGGCTAGTTCCCAATGCCAATAAGGATGATTGTAGGGGCTGTTTTAGTTTGGTCAAATCACTTGTTGCTGTGGCCAGCTTATTCATCAATATTTCTGAATCAATTCCATTTAAAACTCCTAATCCTGTTCCTAGTATTCCAGTTAAGTCTCTTCGTTTCCTGTCCCTGAGGTGCACCTGCTTTTGTGACCACATCGTCCAGCCTCCAAATGATGTCTTTAGGAAAGGAGAGCAGGCTGGTTGAACTGCTGAGATGTTAATTTGTATTAGCAATTCAACACGTTTGAGAGACCATTCTGGATTAAATAACAATTGTTGTTGGCCTGTGTTCCTTATTACATATGGGCCTGTCTCATAAATTTTGGGTTTCAGCTTGGTTGGAGGCTGGGCATAGGTTGTAGGGGGTCCCACTGTCGTAGGGAATATAGCATATATTGTGAAATTTAATATGAGGTTCTCACCCTCCTTGATTTTGAGCTTTTGTCCATTGTTAGTCCAAAAACAGCTAATTACTACAGTCTGTGTTAATATAAATTTATACCAGCAATCTAATTAACCTGGGCGGATACAACCTTCCTGTTGGCTATTTTTGGAAACTGGTTTTACTAAAATCCCTGTTACTTTCTCATAGGTTGTTCCATTAATCATTCGGCACCCTATTTTAATTTCATCCCCTATGGTTCTTTGGTGTGTCCATTCTTCCCCTAATTTTTGCCACTCTGATAATTGATACAAATGGTCAGCATTTGTTCGCCAAATAACCACAACTTCTAATTTTCCATCAATGCTTTTATCTTCTGTTGTTATGGCTTCGGACCAAGGCCACTCACCATTCTCTATTATCATAGAAGCACCTTCCAATTCTTGAATCACAATTACAACTATAAGCCACAAAAATAAAATGATTCTGTTAACTAAATTTCTGCTAATTATGTTACTAAATACTCCCGACCGTAATGTCTTCATTTTGCTTGACTAAGCTTTAGTTTCAGTTCACCGTCACCTGGCATTACTTTCCAGAGGGCTTCTGGAGCTTTCTTCACTCGAGAATGGTGAATCCAGGCACTCTGTTCCTTGATCCTAATTGCAGTAAAGGTAGTAAGGAGTACCTGGTGTAGTCCTTCCCACTGTGGTTTCGAAGTTTTCTTTACAAGAGACTTAGTTACCTCTCGGGCTTTGGCAGTCCTACTAGGGAAAACCTCTGGCCATCCTGAAAAGGTATCTGTTAACACCAGTAAATATCGACACCCCCCTTTTCTTGGAAGTTCAGAAAAGTCAATTTGCCATTGTTGCCCAGGCCCATGGCCTTTTCCAATTTGACCCAGTTTTGATGTGGGGGTATTTTGGGGGTTAGTCTGGAGACAAATATCACATTGTTAAGTTATTTGAGTGATAGTAGCATATAAGTTCTTGGCAATAATTTTTCAAATTAGATAGTTATACAAAGCGTCTATTGCTCAATGTGTCTTCCGGTGTTTTTTCTTTACCGGTGACCACAATAAATTGGAGGGGATGACTAGCTTCCCCTTCCCCTCTTTGGTAATAGCCCATCCCTCTTGGTTATATTTTTCCTTTTGTCTTTCAATTAATTTTCTATCCTTTTTTATATGCAGGCTTACCTTCAAGGGGAATCTGCCCATCTAGAATCAGGGCTCCCTCAGTTGCTACCTCATTTTCTGCTGCTTCTTTTGCCTCTCTGTCCGCCAGATCATTTCTTTCCTCCAATTCTGAGCTCAACTCCTGGTGTGCCTTAAAGTACATCTTATTATTTCTTTTGCATGTTTGATTTTTTTTTTTTTTTTTTTTTTCTCAGAAGTTCAACAGTCCTCTTTCTTTCCATATGGACAACCCAAAATGTGTATCTTGAGTCCGTACAGATGTTTATTTTCCTTCCTTTTGCTTTTTCCAAGGCACAAGTCAGAGCAATTATCTCACTCAGCCCTTTGTGCAGAGGTATCTGTTGGCAAAAGGTCCAGATTCTATCACATCTTTGCAAGAGGTAGCTGCATACCCAGCATGTCGTTTTCTGCTGATGGCGTAGCTGCTGCCATTTATATACCAATCCTCCACATCTTCTAAAGGTGTTTCCTATACGTCTGGTCAGCTGGAGTATACCGTGTCCATGGTCTTGATGCAATCATGAGTGGGTGATCTGGAAACTCTGTTACTGAGAAAAGAGGCTGGGTTCACAGTATTAGTGCCAAAAATTAGTAAACTAATAGTCCATGATACACATTCCTTTTCTTCTTCAGTGGCTATCATTTGCATATTGCAACAGTGTCCCCTTTTCCCAAAGATGTCTTTCAAACTTCCAGATCACAGGCTAGTTGTTTCCTGAATATGGTGGGGCTGTTCTTGAACCCTTGTGGTAACACTGTCCAAGTCATCTGAGTTTTACATCCCCTATTAGGATTTTCCCATTCAAAGGCAAGAAGTTTCTGGTTTTCAGTTGCCACGGGCAGGCAGGAAAAAGCATCCTTTAAATCTAGTACCATGAACCAAACTTGACTGTTTTCCTCATTTCATAATTCCAAACATTTTTCCCCATTTAAATTTCATGCATTGCAAAAAAACATTTTCCTGTTAGCCCGTTGCCCCTATTACATTTACAGACTAATTAACACAGAGAAAGAAGCTCCCTTAACCAACAAAAATTCAAGCCTCTCTCTTCGTTCCCTAGCTTTATTTCAACCAGTGGACCTGCTAGGGTAGGTGCCCCAGGTCCCCATTATTCTTGACTGTTGTAGGTTTATCCTGCAGCTTAAGACAATTTCTTTCTGGTATCAGGGGGGCAATTGCCCTAGAAAGAGGCTAGCCAATTGCCTCTGTTTTCTGAAGCCATGTCCAAATTGTTATTTATTTATTTTTTCTTCATTGCATTTCAAAAGTTGGTCCAAAAATTCCATAGGGGTTTCTTTTGGACCTTGTTGGAACAAATACTAAATTCCCAATTTAACCAGATTTCTGTATAGCTGTTCATAATTTCCGGAGTGATTAGGGTCTCAGTTGGGGGGGGTCGGTCAGGGGAATGAAATCGCTGAAAGTTCCCTGAGCAGTCCCATTGGCAATCTGAGCTCACACGTGAACTCAGGTTGTTTTAAGAGTTATCTGCTTTTCTGTTTACGTGACAACTCTCTTGGACCCATCATGGTCCCTCTGCCCCAGAGAGCTCACACCCATGATTTTTAGATCTCAGCCTCGGGTTGAGGCAGAACTATTAACATCCCTACATCCTCTTTCCCTGCTCATTCAACTTCAAACAGCTGTATCAAATACTACATGCCACACCTTTAACACTTTAAACAACCTATTAACACTTCCTTTATCTTTCTGCAGCCTATACTTTTCTAATGCCAATACCAAAGGCTCAGTCAGTGGCCAACTTAATTCCATACCTTTTCCCTCCAAGATGCTGAAACAACATATCAATATCCAACATTTCATCCCATTTCCCTTCTCTTCTCAAAAACACTGATTACAAGACATCATTATAGTCGATTGATCCATAAAGCGGCCATGTAGATTATATAGTGGCCACCACTGATTGCAATACTTAATGAAAGTTCTCTTGCTTTCTGTGCCTCCAGTTCTAACAATATCCTTCCAATGTGCCAATATGCAGCGAAGGAGGCTTTCTTTAAAACGTCTTTGTTTTGGATATTACTCATTTCCTTGATTTCCCATTCCCATTTACTTATTTATTTATTACTGTTCCTTATTAGATACTGGCCCTTGTTTCAATTTCCACACAACCCTTTTTATTGCAGTTTTTTACTATCTTTTCCTAATCTTCTTCCCAAATGTTCCAGTTCTCTGGGATTAAATTCTTCTATCCACATACAAACTTCACTGTTTCAGATTATTAGAGAGTCTCATTCCAATCACAGATCCACAGGACTTTGGGAAAACACCTGAAGCACTCAGCCTTCTGTCTTCTAGACAAAGGACACCACCTTTTCCACAAAATTTACATTTCAAAAGGACCGAATTTCAAGCCGAATGCCAACTTTTCTCATGCACTTTGCTAGTAAGCCCATACAAAACAAGGACTCACTCCTGTGTATCCATCAATATGGGGGTTTAAAAGGTATTGAGGCTTAAATAAATTCGCTCTCCCCCTTCTTACCAAATTTCCAGGGCTGAAGCCCAAACCACCAAAGAAGTGACTCTCTCCTTTCTGCCACTTTGATAATCAGTCAGCCCCCTCCCCCCAGTACTTGGGAAACTGACTGAACACCACAGCAAATACACCAAAACTTCTTAACTGTTACTTAGATAATGCTCCCACCTTCCTCCTTGTCACACTCAAAACATTTAAGAGCAAAAATAAATATACAAGATATACCGCCGGGCACATAAATTGGGCACCACCATGAACACTTGGATAAAACAGCACTTCTTTTCAGTCTGTCATGCACTTCGTTCGTCTCCGGCCACTCCCCTCACGGAGAATATGGAACCGCGGATCGGAACTCCGCACTCGCTTCGCAGCGATGCTGCGTCTCACTCACAGCACAATCATGCAATCACATAGAGAGCACATCTCATTCATACCACAAGAATATATAATTTAGAACGATAACCAACCAAACAAATATTGTCTCTGACTGTGTTCTTCGTGGAGTGACTCACTCCACTTTGTTTCAAACACATACACTTACACAAATACTTTCAACACAAAATACCTGGACATTTACAAATAAGACATACAATTATTAACACTCCAGTTAGTATCCCTCCAGCAGCTGCAAACATTACCCAGGTGACCTTGTCACAATTGTGAGAGGCCCGCTTACCCTTCTCCTGCTTCTTACACAGTCATTAGCAGGTCCGTCCTGGCTCCCAAAATGGGATGCAGCGGTAACCTCAGATTTGATCGATCTACTCCCAAGATCGCTAGCGGCCACTTTATTGGTCATCAAATCCCCCTTGACAACTCTATCGGTCAGCCCGTAGGGTACCCTCCTTCCTTACGGGGACTATGCTGTACGCCAGACGTCTCTGTGCGATTTACCAGCTGCCCCGGCCACGCGTACGACTTACAGGCCCTTCCTGTACTGTAAAACATACCGTTTGTCCGCAGCTTCAGGAGGTCCTTGTCTGCTCCCGTGGTGAGCGGCTGGGAGTGGAGTCCCCTCCGAGGAAAATACTCAGGGTGCACCTAGGGGCGTCCGCTCCGCAGTCGATCCCACAGCCGAGCAGAGTGTCTCCTGGCTGGCTCGCCAAATGAATCGCGAAAAACTGACTCCACAATCAGTAAGATTGTAAAGTAGGTATGTTTATTCAGCGCTGGGCAACACGGGGGGTAGTCCCACCGAAGTCGTGCGCGCCAATTCGCTCTCTTGCATTCTCTTTTATCCCCTAAAATATTACATATGTATTAAGTTTCGCAACACATCTATACATATTCATTTCCTAGCTCCGCCTAGCCCCGCTTCGTATGCTAATTAGTCTCTTAATGCTTTACGCTTGTGCAGATCTGTTTTTAGTCCTTGAGTAGTGGTCGTCAAAGGGTGGGCGGTGGTCCCAAGGAGGAAGGCTGCGAGTCTTCCTCCCAGTGTACTTTTCACCTTTAGTCCAATTTTCTGCTGAGTGGACACTTTTGGACACCTGCTCGTTCACAGACTCTCTTTGTGTTGGTTTCATGGCTGGTATTCCCGCTATCTCTAGTTTTATGGCCTATTCTGGCATCCCAAGGACAATGCTGCTGCTTCTTATCTGGTGTTCTGCTGTTCTGCACATCCTGCCTAAGCATCCCACTCATTTAGGACCATCTGCAATTCCTAGTTGTTTTAACCCTTTATTCAATTCCCCCCTTTCTCTTCTAATCCCATGTTTCACACCCTTGTAAAATGCGGACAACTAGAGTCCTTAGAGCAATAAGGCGAAAATCATAGAGTCAAGTCAGGTAAGTGAAGAAACATGACCACTTCAAGCAGTAAAAACTCAAAAGAAATTTGAAAATTAACAGGCCGGCAACCGAAGGCCATGTATTGACTGTGAAGCATCGGCTAGGTTGTGAATCTGGATTACCCAGTCAATGGTGAAACTGGGGGGGGAGGGTCCCGGGCATCGAGAAAAACAACTAAACCGTACCGTGAGACTAGGAGGTGCGCTCCTGCTTGCGGGACGCCCGCCCCTGCAATCGCCAATAAATTCCTACTTCACCGATCCCCTCGCCTGATCCAAATTACTGGCTATAGTGTCTTTCTCTGATGGAATAATACTGAAAAAAAAAAATTCAAAAAAGATGTGTCAGAAGTGGGATTCGAACCCACGCCTCCATACGGAGACCAGAATACCCAATGACGTGGGAAGGTAGAAGCCTTGAGTCTGGCGCCTTAGACCACTCGGCCATCCTGACACCGCTTCTAGGAGGGCCTCGCGACTCCTCTTAGTGGTTACATCATCGTTGCGCCTGCTCAGTGCTGATTCTCTGTTTTCTTGAAATATGCTTCTGAATGCGTAGAGTTGAGAAGAAGAACCTTTGTCGTTGTTGCAGGGCTGTGAGCGCTGCGGTTCCCTGACAGCCAGGAGTAGCTTTTCTTCCGCCTCCGCATGCCACAGGGATGGAACTACATTACCTATCGTGCTCCTCTCGTCGGCGCGGCGTTTGCGGCACTTCCGGCGCGGCCATTTTGTTTTTCAGGGCTCACCAAGGGTCGTGGCGTCTCGCGGGCCACCCTCCCAGGCACCATGTTCCCCGTGGCTAGGGCCGCTCTGAACCTCGCCGGTAAGCATTGGGCGGCTTTCCGGGGTATAGGAGTGCTTGGGGACGGCTGGTTCATCAGGGGGTCTCTGTTGTTTCCTGCCGTCCCTTTCAGGGCTGGTCCTGAGCTGTCCCCGCGGTTGCCCTTCACTGAGGGAAAGTTCCTGAGGGCAGGTGAGGGGCTATTAGCAGCTGCCAGCCCTTTGTCCCCTGCTGCTTCTATTTTTTAATTTTTTCCTCTTTTTTCTACCTCATAGTTGTTTACTGGAGCTGACCTTCGGTTCTCTTTCTCGCTGTTTTTCCTCCTTAATAGTAACTAAAGGTACATAAAGGTCTTGTAATCTGTGTAGCGAGGTAGCAAAGCACTTTCAGTGCTAAATACTTAAACTCAAGGGCTAAGTAACCTCTTTGGTGGTGGAATCATTAGTGTTAGACGCAGTCCCCTTAAATGTGGGCCTGGTTCATCAGTAGAGATGATGTGCTGAGTCCAAACAAGTGCCATTAGGTGTGTTTCTCTATCTATGTTTAAGATTCTTTTGTCATTTTTTTTTTGTTTTTTTAAATAGTGATTGTGTGGGCTCATTTCTTTTAATCTGGTGGTTTGATGCTTAAGTCTGTCTTCTCCTATATGGGAGTGCCTTTTATATTGTACACTTACATCCATCCATCCTGTAATATGGAGAGATTCTCTTGCATTTAATCCTCTGTTATTTACATAACGCAAAAGCCCCCCATGTATTTCCATGTTCTTCTTCACCTGCCTTCAAAAATCTTAAAGAGAATGAGAAAGGTGTTACCATTTCTGACACTTCATGTGATGGTGAGATTCATCCTGAAAATGCTCATATGAAGTACATGGGCTAAAAATATAAACATAAATCTCAAACGTATATACTGAACATAAACATCTAAGTATTGAAATTATGCCCTTAAAGCAATAGTCAAAACTGTAGCTGAGCTTCTGCATTGAGGGTCTAGAGAAAATGTGGAAAAAAAAAGCTAACTTAAAGGATTTATTAACAGAAGGAGACTTCAGGAATACTTTTCTAGAGGGAAGCTGGGAGAGTTGAAATGAAGGCAAGAGCTTCTGTACATCCTATACATTACAATCATTGCAAAGCTCTATAAAAAATTTATTTCCATGCTTTTTTGCCTATCTGTTGGTGGGAGACAATGATTGTCAGTGGTTTGTATGTATATTTTAGTTGACTCATGTATTTTTAATTTACTTTTCCTTAGCTCACCGCGTTCAGCATACTGCAGTAAGGCAAGCTCATCACAAACATGAGCCAAATTTCCATGACAAGTACGGAAACCTGGTGCTGCTTGGTGGAGCTGTAGTTTTTGCTACTGTCTGGGGTTATGTAAGTCTTTTTTTCACCATTGTGTTGTGATGTAGCTGTAAACTTGCAAGCTATTTTCAGAAGGGCTTGTTACTAACATCGTTAGGGATCAGAATTTTGGGGTGTTTTTTTTTGTTAGAGTAGTAACGTGACATGAAAGCTTTACTTTTTACTTTCATCGTTTGATTTTGAATTCTTACATAAATTTCAGTATCAGGCTATTCAATGATTTTTCAAACGTAGTAGAAACAAGGATTTGTTATATCGGTTGTCTAAGTTATTCAGGCAGAAGTTTTGGCAGAACTTGTAGGTTATGGTGAAAATACGGTATGGATGATGCACAAGAAATCAATTTTAGTGATGTGTTTTGACATTCTGAATTCATTTATCTATCTATATCTAGACATTTTGTATGTTTTATATGCAGATATTTTTATATAGCAATACCTAGCTAGGTATTTTGAAGAAGAAAACTATTTAAGTAATGTTCAATATAAATATATTCCACTTGCTTTACTGAAAGGTGAATGAGGTGTTCTGATGCAGAAAACAACAGAAATAGCCCTGTATCATAACGTTTATTAGCTTGCAAAGTAAATAGTCTGGATTTTTGTCCTCCTACAGGTGTTTACACAAGCTGGAATGGAGTGGGGCTTGTCGCCTGTTGGCAGGATCACCCCAAAAGAATGGAGGGAGTGACAGCCTCTGCTCCTAACGAACCGCTCTGAGCTTTCTTTCACCGATGGTCTAACGGCGTTTCTTCCCCGAGTACCACCTGTACCGTGGCATTCCTGCTCTAATAAACGTACCCAGAAACCCGTGTGGCTCTCCTGGCTTCCCTTTGCGTTCGGTGTCGGTCTCCCGGAGCCGAGGTTTCCCCCATCGCTCCCTCGGAACAGCACGGCTCGCTCGGCACCGCGGCCCCTCCCCCCCCCCCCCCCTCCCCCCCCCCCCACCCCCTCCCCCCGGCATGAGGGCAGTCACGTGACAGCGGCGCCTCCCGTCACGTGACGCGGGCTGGAGGGGCGGAGCGCCAGGCGCGGCCCCGCACCTCAGGAGACGGCGCGCGGTGGGGGTGGGGCGGCTCTGCCGTTCTCCGTGAGGGGGCCGAGGCGGCTGGCGGCCGGTCCTGAACCGTGAGTAACCGCGTCCTCGGAGCCCCGCGGCCTTCAGGATCTCTTCCCCCGTCCCCTTTTTCTCTTCCCCCCCCCCCCCCGAGGTGTTTAAGTGGAGGCGCGCAGCCGGCTGTTGTGCCTTGTCACGCCGGCGCTGTGTGCCTAGCGACGGTTTTTCCCCTGTTTTCCCCTTTTTTTGCCATTTAAAAACGGGGTGTAAATAGCCCAGGGGAGGGCAGAGCGTCGCCTGTGGCGCTTTGGAGTGAAATACCGCTGAGGTAAAGGGAGCGCAGCTTACCCACAGCCCCTCTGCGTTGCCTTCTGGAAGTCCCACCTAAATCCTGTCAGTGCAAGGCTGTAATGTTTGGAAATATTTCCTACAGCTGCCAAAGTGTGCTCGACTGCTTGCTGCGTTGTGTCTGTGGGTGTAAATAGACCAATAAATACCGTACAAGTTCAGCGTGTGCATGAAGATGCACTCTGAGCACCCCCACTGTTCAGGCAGCAGTTTGGAAATAGGTTGTATTTACCTCTGGAGAAGAGACGTGGACCTCTCTTCCTTCCCAGGTGGTGAGCAGGGAGCGTAAAAGCCAGCATAACGTGTCATTTACTGGTTTTATTCTTACTTTTGCTTGCACGGTGTGTTCCGCATTCTTCTGCCTTCTGTTTTGAGACAGGAATGAGGAGCCTCAGCTGACCTCCTACAGCAAGGGGGGCAAAGTTATATTTTCTTCCTAATGCTTGTTACAGTTCTGCCAGGAGAATTCCTGTGTTCTCTGGAAATCTGCTCTGAAGAGCTAGTGAAAAGATTTGCAGAGTCTGTCTCAAGTATTATAAAATTGTCATTAGAACCTAATGGAACCTTTTTTTAATTTATGCTCTGTTTGTCTATTTTTCATCTGTTTTGTATAGAAATAAAGTTCCTCAGGCAATTTCCATAGTCTGCTAACCCAGCAGGAATTGCTAAAGTCTTGAGCAGCACAAATTGCAACCTGCTCGGAGCCTCACGTTGCTGTCTGTGCGGAATGTTTTTTACAGGTGTGTATTTTCCCCTCTGATAAAGCCTCACGTTTATGGCCATACTTTCAAAAGTGACTATTTGCCTGTGAAAGTAGCAGAACCCCATTCTTGTCTATCAGACCAGACCACCTGTAACCAGTATTTTCATAAGCTCAGCAGGGTTATAAACCTTTGTCTCTTTATGCTGTCCTTTGTTCTTTTTTTTCCATGTTTTTGGAGACCTTTAGGGATGGGTACCTGTCTTCTGCTAACTGTAATTAGGAATCTTTCTTTTTGCTGTTAAAAAGAAAGCTATAAAGTTGGACTTAGCCATTTGGAAATTTAGTACAGTCCTAAGTTAAATTTGAAAGATTCTCTTGCTGGCATTTGTTTGTCTTTACCTAGCTTTTGCTGACATCTTTCAGCAGCAGCTATAAATTCAAAATATGTATGGAAAACTTTGGTGAAAGCTAAGGTTGTACACCTGTAACAGAAATACTGTTGTGCTTCTTCGCATCCATGCTGATCCTAGAAGAGACGTGAAGCATGTTTGTGCTGCACGGTGAGTGCGTTGTTATACTGAGATGTCTGGGTTAGCTCAGATACGAGAATCTCTTAAGCATTTTTGGGGGTATAAGATGAGAATCTGGGGTTCTACCAGTGCAGTAGCTGTACCACTTATTTTTGGTAGCATGAAGTTGTGACTGACAGCTTTGACTTTACCTAGATTATTGTGCTTCAAGACTGCTGTTAGCATGTCCAAGCAAATGATTTGTTGATGTGAATCTGAGTTTCTCAGTTGCCCTGTGTTTAATCACTGTTTAATTTTCCTTTCCCTTGGAAGAAGTTGTTATTAAAAATAGAAATTATTTCTGTTGCCTTTTTCACTTAATAAAAACACTAACTGACTTTCTTGAAGACAGTGGAGTGCTTGAATTTTAACACCGGCAACCCCAGCGTTAAGCCTCAAATTGTCCCTGCAAGCACTTACATCCAGTTCCAAAGATCCTTTTGGTTTTAGCTATCCTTGTGTACTGCCTATCTGTCGCTGGGTGCTGCAGCTTGGGGGTAGCTTACGGTGCTTGGTTCTGTGCTACTGCAGAGCTCCATTATTTCTAGGGCTCTGCTGCTTCATTGATGGCGTTAATACACGTGCAAGGAAGTACTACTGGTTTGTGTACTTCAAAACACAGATGAAAGAGTACTGAAAGGATTAAAACAGCTAAAAGGGGAGTTTCTAAAGGTGTTGAGCTGTAAATAGTGCACTAGAGAATGCAGTAAGCTGACATGTTTTCACAAAGTGTGTTCAAAGCCAAGGCTGAGATGAACTTCAGGTGGTATTCCAGAAGAGCAGAAGTTGAAGCCTTGTGTTTACTTGTATTCTGAGTATGTGGCTGTTAGACTGTGTGTGTGCAAAGGGGTCTTTGTGCTGCTTGTCTGCACTGCCAAGTCCCTAACAGGTGATCAAGATGCTTTACAGGTGGTGCAGCGCCCTGGTCTAGAATACAGCCGTCATTTCTCTCTAAAACAGGGCTAATCTATGACTTAGCATCTCACCCCAAAAATGTGTCTGTCACGACCCAAAGGGTTACCTGGCCTGTGGGTCTCCAGGGATCTCAGAAGTGGGCTTTTAGGATTCTGTGATGCACAAAGGCACAGGTTTATTTTCCCAAGATTTCTGCTTATTACAGATTAGCACCAATCAACACTAGCAAATACAATGACCAGTAAGGTGAATATATGGACAGATGATAAGCAATTTCAGATATTACCAGGATGCAAGTAGGTGTGTATTAGATATTAAGAATATAACACTAATTAATAGCAGCAGCAATTAGAGGTAGTAGAAAGGCAATCGGGGTAGTAAAAGTTCAGCGATGTAATACCTACAAATACAGATTGGCTTCGTAGGTTCAAGTAGTTTACCAGTTCTGTGACAATGAATACACTTAGGGATTACAAAATTAGCAATATTATACTGATGACAGATGATGTACATGTATTTTGTAAGACTTCTGGTACCAAGAGCATCAAACCAGTCCCAGAAGTGGGGGGGGGATAAAACTGACCTCAAAAAGGATTAATTAAGAAAAATGATAACAGAAGAGATGGTCTACAAGGATTGGGAGCAAACAAATACTAGATGGAGTCCCGCATGGAAGCTGATCTGTGCCACAGAGCAGGAATTGGCCAGGGGTCCCCAGCGAAGGTGCAAGTTGTAAAGGACGTCATCTAGGAGAGACAAGTTCGTGCAGTATGGAGAGGTCTCAGGGAGAGAGAGTCTCTGTTTTGGGTAGAAAGCAAGTCATTTTTACGTTGCAGGGATGTAGGAGGTCATAGGCCACCTCCTAGAGCAGCCAATAGATGCTGCTAACTTTTTTTGTTGGTTTTGCCCTCATCAGTGGTTCCTTGGGGATGCCATCTGCCTTGCTGTCAGGTAGTTATAAGGATCTTCAATATCAGCATATATGATAGATACAGTCACCCAGAAAGCTTTAGATTTGTTGGTTGTTTCAGCTACGAGCTACCAGAACTGTAATTGTCCCTTCTGTATTGAATTTCTTTTGAGTGAATGTGTATGTATAAGTTTATATATACATATACATATATGCACACACACTGTAGCAAGAGTAAGGAAATGGGAAGTTCTATGTTCACGGTACTGTTGTAGCTCACAAAGAGTGCTATACACTGTCACGAGATCGTTTGACTTCTGCATCCATTTTCTTGTTGACTTGGCAAATATTAACGCATTTGAGGAGAAGGATGTTTATATTGTCAATATTTATGTTGCTTGTCTGCAGATAGACATAACTTGCTGATGTAGCAAAGTTTTCAGGCTGTTTAGTTGTGAACTTATCTTGAGTTAATGTTGTCAGAAGGAGGGAATTGTGACAAAAATATTGCTTTTAAGTTTCAGCCAAAGTATTTATACAGGAAGCACTCAAAGGGGAGATGGAACATTAGAAATGAATATAACCAAGTGGAATACTGGCACATGGAAGAATGTGTTAGCTTGTCAATTTAACTTGTTATTGTCCTGGGGATTGTTGTACTTGCAACAAAGCAAATAAAAATCCCTGTTTGTCCGATATGCCTCTTTTCCCCCCCCCCAGCTTATGCATATATCTTGTAGCTCCAGTAGTGTTTCTTAAGGAAATCCTGGAGAACAAAAAGAAGACAGGGAGTTTGATCCAACAGATAAATTCTGTGACGGAAGTTTTGGACTCAGTCCTACCACTTTGGGGTCTTGAGGGGGGGAAAATGATTTTCCTCTTAAGCCATTAAGCCTTGTGCGTGTTTGAGTCACGGTTCCCTCCAGGAGAAGATTTTCTCTGCCATGTTTATGCAGTGCTTAATGCCATAGGGCCCTGATCATTGGTCCTGGGAGAGAAGACTTGAAAAAGCCCAACCAAACGCACAGAAAACCCTCCCTGGGGCAGTGAAGGGAATGAAGCTCGGTTGGTTTTGATTTATTGTATAAATTCAAATGCAAGCAGATTTGTGTTTTCTTTTAAAGGAAGATTGTATCTATACAAAACATGCATATTAAATTTTATTGACGCAATAGGATTTTAACATGCTTTATGGGCCCAACATGCTTATTCAGCTCTTGAATTACTGCAATCAAATTATTTTCTTTCACTTCTGTAAGTACCACCCATCATATTTGAAGTCGTGTTTCAAACTTCAGTTAGTTAGGTTAGGCCAGGGAGGCAGAAGGACTCTTTATTTCCCTTTTCACATGCTGTCTTTTCAATGGGAAAACATGAGGCTGTGTAAAAACTGGTGGGACTGACTGTATGTAACATCACATCTGTGGCAGATGATAGTCTGGGGTGTCTCAGTTCTCTTCTTGCTGTGCTCGCAAAACATTCTGCAAGTCAAGTACTTCTGGACACTTCACCTGTACTTTAGCCTTTTGGGAAGATTCATTGCTGCCTGGAATTACAATTACGCCCTTGTTTGCTCTCTGGACTGAGCCTTCCTTGTGGAAGAGATGAAGTATCAGTGAGGGCCATGGATTAAATGAAAGCAAGTCTTTTAGTTAGCTTTACAATCTTTTCAGAAAATATCTTGTGCCTCAGAGTATGCAGATGAGCCTGAGAAAGGGCTGGTCACATGAAGCTCTTAAACCACACTGCTCTCCCGATTCACAGCTCCTTTGTGTGCTGTGTGACCCTGCTGCATTTCTGTAGGTGTGTAAATAATTATCAATAAATATTCATGTGTTGCTAAGAATCCAACTCTGGTAAGTTAGGCGAGAAGTGAGATCTGTACCACCGCTTTGGGTAGGGATATCCCATTAGTGCTGTCTGTAGCACAAGTTACTGCTTTCTGCTGACTATGACATGATGGGATGCCTCTAATGCAGTAACTTGCTGTAGCTGTTTTTCCTTCTGAGGCAGCAGAATCCGATTAGCACCATCAGTGCAAATGTTAATACGATGCTTTGGACCCATTTTAGCATTAATCAAGGCTCTCGTTGCCTGAGAGTTCTCTGGGCGCTCTCGGCAGCGGGACCACCATGTGTGCAGCGTGTCCCCTGAGCTCCACGCGAGTGTCCGGAGGCAGGGCTGCAGTGCGAAGCAGCTTCGGGATGCTCATTCCCAGCTGCCCCTGGTCTCCAGTTCCACCTGCAGCGCTTGTGCTTCCCGGCTTCCCTGTGCTGTGGCTGGAAGGGTGGAGCATTACTGTTGTAGGATGTGTCCAGAGCAGGTACTTCAACTATAAAGCAGCTCAGCAAGGTGTGCAGAGACTGCGAGGTTTTCTTCATGCTTGCCAAATGAAGCAGGCTTCCTGCCTGCTAGCTGCTCTTACCAGGTTGGATGTGGTGCTTAGGGACATGGTCTAGTGAGTAATGGTGGTGGTAGGGAGATGGTTGGACCGGATGATATTGGAGGGCTTTTTCAACCTTAGTGATTCTCTGATTAACGTATGCTAATTCCTATTTTCTCATGCTTTACTGTGTAGTTCTTGAGCAAAGCTGCTGTTGCCCAACAGGACATGAGGGGTCATACTGGAGTTCAGGTCTCTTACCTGGTCATTTGAGAGTTTTAGGGGATGCAATAGGGGGAAAAAATCAAGTGCTCAGATTATCTTTTACAAAGTTTGCGTAATTATTATTATTAGTTTTTGATCTAGTAATTATGGTTAAGTTTCCCCAAGTGGTGGCTGACAATTTTGTGATGTGTTCCTGGCACTTTGCATAGAATGCATTTAAAGAGAAAACAAACAAACGTATTTCACCTGTTGGAAAATTCGCTGTAATTCAAAGGGTTGTGCTGTCTTCTTGATAAAGCTTCAGCATTTAGTTTTTGAGGTTTTAAGCATCAGCGAGGTCAACTGGTTCTATAATGAAACATGGCGGTATTCATGTATGGTTTTCTAGTGTCTTAGAGCAAACCCAGAAACTTTCAGACCTTCTATAGCAGGGAGCAGTTGTGAAATGCCACCATGGAGAGAGCAAATTAATTTTATTAAATGCTGCTCATACTTAGTGTAATCTAGTTTCCCAGACAAGTCCGCAGGGTAATAAACCAGTTAAGTGCGTGTTTAACTTTGGCTGTTGGGTTAGTCATCAGAATTCGGTGTTGCTTTCACTGCAGCCAAACACTAAGCAGCTGACTGATTATTTTCCTAGTCATAAACCTCCCATGCAATGGAAAATATAATGCAAATTTTCAGAGATGGAAACAATGTTAATCTCTTCTTTGTCCTCTTTCCTTCTCTGTTACTTAATTTATGCGTTGGACAAACAAACTCAGTTGCAGCAGCCATTATTTCTGCAGATTAATTTCATTTAGATTTAGTCATTTTTCGGCGCTTGTTTTTACAAGCTAGAATAAGCATGATAATCTGCAGAAGAGCAGAAATTAGACTTTCCTGAATGAGATTTGGAAAAAGCTGGATTTACTCCCTAGGACCAATTCCAGCATTCCTTGTTCTCACTAACACAGGGTGATAACAAAGAGATACAGACGTGGACAAACACGGCAGCCATCTGTCACTGTGCTTTCCATGCCCTCCTTGATCGTTCTGATGTGCCAAGGGCTGTTGTCTCCTCCTTGTTTGTTTCTCCCAGCAGTTGGGTCACACACCGAGTCACAGCTTGCTGCATGTGATTAAAGGATCTTGATTGTAATACAAAGCAAATTATTAATGTCTGAATAATTTTCTCTTTGAGGATACGCAGGAGCAAGTAGCTAAGTGCCTCCTTCCTGTTCAGTTGTGCTCAGCATCAGATTTTGATCAGGTTTTGGTATCTACTAGAGTACGTAATCTGTTAAATTGCTGCATATTGTTTTGATTTTTATCTTTGAGATTATTTGAAGGGGGGAAAAAAAGCCCTAATTATATTTTGGCCAACAGAAATGAGAAGAGTTGAGTAGAATTTCACAATGGAGGCAAGATCCATAGTCATCGGCGTGGAGGGAATGACGTGCCATTCCTGCGTTCAGGCCATTGAACAGCACATCGGGAAGAGGAATGGTGTCCATAACATTAAAGTAAGTAGCGCTACCCACTTGTTTTAAAGTATTATTCTTGTATAAGAAACCATGGTAAAGTGTGTACCAAGGAGGGAAAGTATGTGGGAATACCATATCCTGTACATTTCATGAGAAAGTGATCTTTGAGGTGTTTACTGTATTTCTAGTACAAGCAAGAGAAAAACAAGTGCTTGCTGTACTGCAGTGGGAGCCAAGTTGTCACCTGTTACTCCTTAAGTCACTTTCTGCTTCAGTTCAATACTATGAATTTCCATGCTTAATTCAGTGTTATGAAGTAATGAGAAAAGTAAAATAAAAATAAAATAATAATAATCAGGGCAGGATTACCTTAAATAAGATTAAGCAAACGCTCTAGAATCATTTTAAAAAACAAGTTGTACTTGCCCATTAAATTCACTAAGTATCAGTATTTTGCTCTCAAACCTCCAGGCCTTTTCTTTTACGCTGACAGTGTACACAAGTCACTTGCACAGGTTCAAAAGCATTTGTGAGTCTGAGGTGTCTAATTAATGCTGAGTTGGTTGGTCACCATGAAGCATGCTGCTGTTTTGTGGTAGTAATGGAATAAAGGTAGCAGGTAGTCCAGGGTTATCCCCTTCAGGCATGAGAAGTTCCCTTCCTTTTGTGCTGTCCATTGAAGGAATGAGAGAGCAGCAGAGCCATAGTCTTGAACTTTTGACAGAGCTACTTGTTTTGCCCTTAATTTAGACTCCCTTATCCGAGTTGATTTTAACATCTTTTTTTTAGTGCTTTCTTGATGCAGAGGAGATATCAATGTCATTAATCTTTTTTTCTATCATGAGCAAAATGGTGGATTTTAGAATATTCCAACTGGTCCTAAAAATACATAAGTCTATGGCAGTTTTCATAATGAAAACAATTTATAATCTGGGAGATTCGTTTTAGTCTTATGACCTAATCTGTGTAAGAAGTCCTAACAATTATGGCTGCAGAAAATTGCCACACTTAATTACTGGGTATATAGATTGTGAAATCCTGCTGTATCATTCTGTAGTAGTTGTTTTTTACTCTACAGAAAATAGTATTTTCCTGGTCTCTTCAAAAGTTGTTTCCATTTTAGTAGACATGTCAGAGATGAAATCTCTCCTTCCCGGAGACAGGTACGCTAATCTTATTTGGGGGGCATGTGATTGTTGCCTGGAGCTTATTTCAGAGGGCTCATTGTGGTTAACCATTCTGCACGAAGACAAAGGTACACACTTAGTAGTTTCCTTTGCATGAAGTAGGAGTTTGTGTATGCTCACAGAAACTTTGGTGAACGACAGCAGTATTGACACATTGTTTTTCATCTTCAAATTTAATGGAGCTTTAATTTGACGTGAGGCTGTTCTGACACCAGACCCTTGGATCACTGAACGGACTCTTAGAAACAGGGATTCCAAAGTAATGACTTCTGTCATATGGGAATGTCCCACAGATCTCTAGGTATTGGCAAACATGAGGTGAAACAAAGATTAAAACTGACTTGTAAAGTAATACCCTCAAATGACCTGGCTTTAGAAGTCCTCTCTCCTACCTTCCCAAAATTATTCTAGCAGAAGATGTAATTTCTACAACCTTGCATTTTTGTTTCAGCTGATTTCTGAAGATATGCAGATAGGACTTGAGACGGTAAGAGCAGAGACTCTTAATTTAGCATGTAGAAGTACATCCCATAGTGCTTTTTACATAAGGAGTCAAACAGTTTTGTAAATATAAAACCCTCAATGGTTTCTTTTTGTGTTCTAAGGTAAATAACATCCCAAAACTGAATAATATTTCTAAAACTACTTTTGGTAAGAAAATACATTAGAAAACCTTAGTCTGAGTAAAATAGCACAATAATACGTTTCTAGAGATTATATTAGTAATTATCCATGTTGCAGCATCAGAACTTCAACTTAGGGTTTTGTTTAGTTATTATGAATTAGGTCAGCAGGAGAGATGAATGTTGGATGGCCAATACAGACAAACAGCTGCATTTAGGTTATTTTGCTGCCAGCGGTATTGAAACCAGTAAATGTCCATGTTCCTAATTCTGCTGAGGCTCATAATTGGGACAAAAATGAAGAAAGGTGGTTCTTAAAATCATTTAACTGGTATAATTTAATCATAGCTGTGGTCTTTAGGTTGTAGCTTTGCTCAAAGTAAAGATAAAATTGAATGATAATGTGTAGGGCCTCTGGCAGGCATTGGCTTTTGCTTTTGGAAACTGCAGTAATTGCGCTTGATGTATCATCAGTTGGGAGCAAATTAAATTGAGGATATTTGTACCGTCAAATGTGGAAGGTTAGTACTAAATCAGGAAGTCTCTGGGTCACGAAAATGTACAGAGAGGAAAAACAGCTTTCATTGGTGTTTGTCATGCATCTAATTTCAAAACTGAATCTTGCTCTGTTCAGTCTGCTGCGCTTTGTTCCTCATAGCAAGGTAATAGCCTGTCCCTAAGACGCCAAGAATTATTGGACTCCTTTCACTGCTACTTAAATATGTGGGATTTTTCAAAGAGTGTTTTCTTCCATCCTTGTAGCCTAAGGGTAGTTACTTCTAACTGCAAAATTGTACAAGTGATTTGATTTTTTTTTTCCTGTGGGCTGTTTTGGTTTTGATTGAATTACACTGACTAACTCAATTCAAGAGAGTTTGACTCTGTGGCTCTGGAAGGTTCTTTTTTTTTTTTTCTTTCCCATAAAATGCATTGATGCTGTCTGGATATCATAAGAAAAAAAAAAAAAGATCAGACAGGATCTTTTTAAAGGATTCTGAAACTTTTCTGGGGAAAAAACAATTCTGTGTTTTGTCTAGCCATGTTGTTTCACAGATGAGAAGTTACTGTATGGTGGCCATTGGTATGGCCTTACTCTTCAAGGTAGGTAGTCATGGATAAAATGCTACAAACAATACTGGAAAAGTATTCCTGATGTCTGCAAATAAAAACTGTTCATAATCCCATGCAGGGTTTTACTTCCTATATCGTTAATATTACAGTTTGCTAAATTGTTCTTTTTTTTTCCCTTGCAAGGTATCTCTAGAGGATAAAAATGCCATCATTATTTATGACTCAAAGCTACAGACTCCAGCAACACTACAGGAAGCAATATATGACATGGGGTTTGATGCTACATCAGCTGGTTCAGACCCACAGCCTGTTTTACCTGACACTATTTTTCTTACTATTCCTGCACAGTCAGCTCTAACATCTAAAGAGATTCGTAGCACACTACTGAAGAACAAAGGTATTCTGGATGTTAAAATGTCCTCCGATGAAAAAACTGCAGTGGTGACTTTCCTTTCTTCCATTATAAATGGCAAGCAGATTATCCAGATGGTCCCAGGAGTAGACTTAAATATTTCAGCACCAGAAGTGACTCCAGGAACATGTGAAGATTCTAGCTGGTCTCAAGCAAGTAGCGTTTTGGTGCGCCTGAAAGTGGAGGGGATGACCTGTCATTCCTGCACCAGCACTATTGAAGGGAAGGTTGGCAAATTGCAAGGAATTCAGCGGATTAAAGGTAAAAACTTACGTATTTCCTCTCATGGCGATGTGGAGATGCTTTGGGTTTATATTAGTTTAATACAACAGTTACTCTTTGTGGTACCTGATACGTAGTTAAACATTTCATTTGGGCTAGCAGTAAAGGAGGCTCAAACTGTAGTGAGGCTCTTGCTGTTACATGTGTGACAGCATTTAGTGATTGCTTTTTTTTTTTTTTGTATTATGATAGGGAGGTTGGAGTAGTAGAGTTCCATAACTTCATTTTTCAATTTCAGAAATCTCTAATACCAGCTGTCTCTTTGTGTTGTAATTAATACTAGTCTATATTTTCTTTTCAATTAAAAATTAATGTTGTTATATGTGACTGTATCCAAAAGGAAAGACAAAATTATATATGTAAATAGCTTTAACATAAACATAACTCAATAGGCCCTGGATAAAAGGATGTATTTGGTAAGAAACAGTAATGTCATTTGTGAAAATCCTGGGAAAAGAGCAAAAATTGAGAAAAAAGGTATTTCAGAACTGTTGAATTGTCTAGACAATAAATGGTTGCACTAAATTGCACTGAGATTTTCCCAAGCCATTTAAACCTCCCTTCTGTTGCAGTTAAGTTTCTGAGCGTTGGAAGCATTCTTGAAGTCTTTGACAAGATCTGTTGCTCTTAGGGCAACATGCTTGTTATACTTAAGGCAGTAATGCATGCTTATTTTTGCTGTTTAATTTTCAGTGTCCTTGGACAATCAGGAAGCTGTTGTCATGTATCAGCCTCATCTAATTACAGCAGAAGAGATAAAATGTCAAATTGAAGCTGTGGGCTTCACAGCATCTTTCAAAAAGCAGCCTAGGCCCCTCCAACTCAGTGTTATTGACCTGGAAAAGTTGAAGAATATTCAGACCAAAGGCTCTGAGACAACATCACTGAAAGAAAACTCCAAGAATGTGAACAATACAAAGACAGTTGTCTTCAAAATTGATGGCATGCACTGCAACTCATGTGTCTTCAATATTCAGAGCACCATATCAGCACTCCCGTCGGTAACAAATATAGTTGTTTCATTAGAGAAGAAATCTGCCATTGTAAACTATAACGCAGACTTAATTAGCGTAGAGGTACTGAGAAAAGCCATAGAGGCAGTGTCTCCAGAGACGTTTAAAGTCAGCCTTCCTGACCAATACGAACATGCAGCACTTCTCTCTGCACTGGCATCTCCCCTGAGGTCTCCTCATACAGCTTTGAAGGTTGCTACCCAGCCACTTACTCAAGTTGTTGTGATAAATATTGAGGGAATGACTTGTAATTCTTGCGTGCAGTCTATTGAGGGAGTCATATCCCAAAAGGCAGGTGTAAAATCTATTAATGTCTCTCTGGCAAATAGTAATGGAACTATAGAATATGACCCTCTGCAAACAAGCCCAGAAGACTTGCGATCCTCAATAGAGGATATGGGATTTGATGCATCTTTATCAGGTAATGACCTTATTAAACTTTTAAGCTTAAAAAGATTATGCAATTCTGTTTGAGATTTGGTACCACCCAAGATGAGATTTATCAGTTTACACATTATACTTCCTGCATGTCAAGAGAAGCTTTATATTTTCACTGTCAGTGAGATAGTTAAGTAAATCTGTAGCACTTCCTTTAAGATGTTAGATTAATTAAAAAGTCCTGAGATACCTGGAAATATAAATACATCCAGTAAGTATTGATATTCAAATGGTGCTTCAATTTACCCCTGTTTAATGTTTATGGAATTAATGTAGAAAGTAAATGGAGCTTTGATAGCTGCTAAGAATGATAATTCGCTGCTAAAGAAACTTCAGGGCAGCAATCTACTAGAGATTTAACTTGTGTGAAGTAACTGAGGGGTTGTTTAACCAGACTCAGGTATGGCTGAGGAGTGACAAGAGTCTGTAGAGTGTGGGTATCACTGAGGAAGTTAAAATTATGCTTTCCATGATGTCTGGTACACTGAAAATAATTGTGCAATGGGAACAGATGGCTAGATAGTGGTGTCCAGAATATTTACAGAGAGAATACAGATGAACGTTAATGGAAAGAGGCTTCTCAAGGGAATGCAGAGGCTCCATTTCTTATTTGCTAAGATTAAATTTAATACAGCAGGTGAAATATTTTATGTCAGTAACTGAAGCAGTGAAGTCAGGTGCTCATCTTTAATCCCTCTTATACTGCTCCTGCCTAAACATAGCTTGTCCTGAATTGCTGGAAGAAGCAGCTATCTGTGGCTTGAGGTCCCTTCTCAAAGGTCAAAAACATTGAATTTGCTTGCAAAACATTAATTTGTTTTGTACCCCAGGTAAAATCCATAAATTTGCATGTAAAACCAAGGTTGCAAGGCAGAGGCTTAGCTTGCGACCTGCCAAAGAGGACAGAGGATGTAAAACAGGACAGATGAATATAATGAGAAAAAATAAATGAAAAAATGTAACAAAACAATCAAATAGAAAGTTCATCAGAGGCCCAATCATTGTTGCTTCAGTAAGCAAAAGAAAGCAGACTTATTCCTGTGCTCGAGAGCCTTAATAAGGCACGTACAATTACTGCTTCTTGGTCTGCAAATTTACAGCAAGGTGTATTAATGCCAGGTCATAGCTCATTGCAGTGTCTATTCGTGGTGTCATGAATTTCAATCTCTTCTTCAGCAAAGACAGAACTCCCTGTGGGGATAATTCAACCCTCACCTGAAGAGCAGCTGGCATCTCACAGAACTGAGCCTACCTCCAAATTGTCACCAAACCATGCTGCTAAACAAGAGGCAAAGAGCGTATCCAAGTGCTATGTCCAAGTCACAGGAATGACGTGTGCTTCATGTGTAGCCAACATTGAGAGGAATTTAAGAAGAGAAGATGGTAAGATATATACATCAGTGTAACCTCTTAAATTTCTGAATTTTTCTTTTAGAGAATCCATCTAGCTTATGTGCGCTGTTTTTATTTAGTGGGTTGTTAAGAGAACTACTGTTGCTGGTACTTTATGAAGGAGAACATAGTGTTGGTTTGTAGGATGAAAAGAGAATGTAATTCTTGCTGCTTTGTTGGTGTGCTGGCTGGAGACTGCCCTTGCAAAAGCAGGAGTTGAGGTTCTCTGAAGAGAATATATAGAGATCAAACATGGATCCTCATGAAACTAATATAGATCTCTTCAACTGTCATGATTTGCTCAGGTCTGCAACTTAAAGGCAGAAGTGTACCCATCTGTGTCAGAAACAGAGCTATTGGAGAATGACAGTATTAGTATGGATTAAAGAGATGTAAGGTAACTTTAGCTCCACAAGTCAGGACAATGATGTCTATATTTCTGTCAGAGTGATGATTTTATTTGCAGGACAAATAGTTGCGTAACTATAATGAAGAATCATTATTATAGACTGTTTAATTATTATAATGAGGATGGACATATTCCAAGGTAACTTGGAATTTTATTTCATCATTCTGAAAGCTTTTTGTACTTTCCTTTTAACTCAGTGTACAGTAGGATTGCATATTGTTAGATCTACCCTTTCTGAAACATGTTTACTCAAGTTCTTAAAGGGTTTCTAGAAATTCTAGAATTAGTTCAAAATAATATGCCAGGGTGTATTTAGAAGAAGTGTTTTTTAAAGACTAAATGGTCATCTTTTCATACAAAGTAAAATGACTGTTTGTAATTAGATGGTAAACGTGAATTGCATGTTTTTCTCCTGGAGCAATATATTAATTCTTGATGCTTGCACTCCCAAGCTTTTGTTACACTGCTTATACATCTTCCATAAATGCTCGGTTTTGTTTGTATGTGCCTATCATGTGGTAGGTTTCTCAATTTAATTGCACTGCTACTGTGCTGTCACATTGTCATTAAGTGTTTTTCTTAAACATGAACTGCTCTTTGTACGTTTTGTTTTCTAGGAATACATTCAATACTTGTTGCCCTAATGGCAGGGAAGGCAGAAGTGAGGTATAATCCTACTGTCATACACCCCTCGGCTATTGCAGAGCTCATACGAGAACTGGGATTTGGAGCTACTGTGATGGAAAACTCTGGTGAAGGAGATGGAATTCTGGATCTTGTTGTAAGCTAGTAATTAAAACAACCACCTCGTCTTTATTTTATCTAATGTACTTGCTTTTGGGGGATTATTCTGCATATGGCAGGATTTTATGTGATTTTTTTCTTTATTTTTTTTAGAGTGGAGTCTAGCTTAGTGTTGCAGCTCTCATCATGAAGAGACAGCAGAGGTTCAGTAGAGCTTAAAATGTTGTGTACTGTGCCATGCTTCCCCTGTAGGGCTGTCATCCTTCACAAGTGAGCTCCACCTCACTGCTTCAGACCCCAACCATAGGCAATAAGTAGTTTTGGGATGGTCTTAAGCACACTTTCTTTTCCCATTTCATATGATACATTAACCTTTGGTTTCGATAAACATAGGGAACCTTTATTTTACAGGTGAGAGGAATGGCATCTGCTTCTTGTGTGCACAAAATAGAATCTACCCTCATGAAGACTAATGGTGTTTTATATGGCTCAGTAGCTCTTGCAACCAACAAAGCACACATCAAATACGATCCTGAGATTATAGGTCCTCGAGATGTGATACAAGTGATAAAGGTATGTTTCATGAAGGCAACAAGTCTAATAAAATATGCAGTGTCCTTTGAAGCATTACATACCCCACAGCAGAAGGGAAGAAGTCTATTAAAGCAAAAAAAAATTCTCATCTGTCATTATCTTGCTCTCAGTTCAGGTTTCTGCAGATAATGTGTGTGTTCTGGCTGAAAAGCAATGATCTATAATGGCTTTGTCCAAGTGTTTAAAGAGAGACTGGGAAAGCTAGGCTATGGTAGAATTGAAGATAAGTCTATAGGTTGCCAAAAAGTAAAGCCCATCCTTGAGAACTGTAGCATGGAAAAAATGACATAACTTTCTTGGCATTCTCCCTCAATTTTTATACTTCTGCACTTCAGGACTGACCATTTTGGAAAGTCACGTTTTAGAGCACCTTTTGAATGTTCTAGAAAAAATGATTTCTACATCAGACTATTACTTTTTGAGTTAACTTGTGCAGAGAGAAAAGCAATTGTATCAGAAATGTTAACAAATCAATTGCAAGGCTGCAAAAAGCAGTAATCTGTCCATAAATTTATAGGAGTGCAAATTGTCTTTACAAATTGACTGTTCTCTTTTAATTTTAGTTCTTTTTTTTTTTTCCTGTAGGATTTAGGTTTCACGACTACTTTAGTCAAAAAAGATAGATCTGCTAGTCACCTAGATCATAAACGGGAAATACGGCAGTAAGTATTCCTGGACATATTTAGATTCTATATAAGCATCTTGTAAATGTTTTTGATTACTCTTTTTAATGTTTTGTCTTTTAATCAATAGTAAAACTTGTGGATTTTTTTGTTAGTTTGTGCAGACTTGCTAGCTAAAATGTTACTCAGCACTCGCCTGCAAAACAAATAATATATATATTTTTTTAAACTTGAGGTGGAGAAGGGCTTTTTTTGTGAGCCTGGCTTTCTGTATTCCTGTCATGGTGATGATGATTTACATGATGGTTAAGGACAGTCAACTCTCGGATGCTCGCGCACATCACAACATGAGTGATGAGGAAATGGAGGCCATTCACTCCTCTATGTTCCTGGAACGCCAGCTCCTGCCAGGATTGTCTGTTATGAATTTTCTGTCATTTTTACTTTGTGTCCCTGTACAGGTAAGTGAGAACATGGCAGCTCTGAGTTTGGTGGGGTTAAACAATCAAAGTGGAAGACAACAAAGAAATTAAACTTGACATTGACCATAAATCTGATGCTTCAATTTTTTTTTGAGGCTGTTAGATGCTAACATTGCTGCTAAAATATGTGGTGCTAGGTACCGTTTTGGGCAGGTCAGTCAATATATAGGTGCTGTACAGTCACAGCATCGGAGGCAGCTTGCCTACCTCTAGCTGGTGGGCTTGGTGAGATGACCCAAGAATACTGAGGTAAAGATACAGCTCTTGCCTAGAGCTAGGACTTCAGTAGGTGATGGAGAAGGCAAATGACAAAAAAACAATCAAACAAACAAAAAAAAGATGTCTTCCTCTCAGGGAAAAACTACTGCTGTCTGTTAGAAGCACACAGAATATAACTGCTACTGTTACTGTTACAGATGTTTGGAGGCTGGCATTTCTATATACAGGCATACAAAGCACTGAAGCACAAAACTGCAAACATGGATGTGCTCATTGTTCTGGCAACCTCCATTGCGTTCGTCTACTCATTTGTTATTCTTCTAGTTGCAATGGCTGAAAAAGCAAAAGTAAACCCCGTGACTTTCTTTGACACACCTCCCATGCTGCTTGCATTCATCTCATTGGGCCGGTGGCTAGAGCACGTTGCAAAGGTAACAAAAATAAAAATACTTCTGATGTGTTGGTCAAAATGAATGTAGTGGTGGAAATTTTACTTCAGACAGGTTGTACTAGTAAAATATAGTGAAATAGGTTTAGTAAACTAGGTATGTTCTTGACATCTTCACTGAATGGAAAGCATCATATTTGCAAGCTATAAGACGCTGAGTATCATTTCTGAATGTTTCATACTTTAAAAGTCCGATGAAAAAGCTTTCTTAGATTCTTCTGACCTTATTTATTATAAAATCATCTACAATAACTGAAATTGTAAAAATATGAAATGACAATATAAATCTGTTTGCAGGAAGTATTTTCTTAACAAAGTAAATCACAACATATCCAGTTGTCATTTACCCTGTGATTTTTTTCCTGTACCATAGTCACAAAAATAAGGAATTTCTTATTCTAGGGTAAAACATCAGAAGCACTGGCTAGACTAATTTCATTACAAGCTACTGAAGCAACTATTGTTACCTTGGGCCCTGATAACGTTCTCTTAAGGTATCTTACTTTGTCATTTGCTTTTTCTGATGTTCTTTTCTGTTGTTAATGTTAGTAATTCACATACAAATTTTATCAGTCTGTAGAACTATGAAGAAAATAACTTCAGATTTTGCTGGCAGATATGTAAGATGTAAATGTTAAAATTAAGAAATTCCCATTTGTTCTATTGGAATTATGCTGATTTTTGCTAAGATAAGGAACGTAGTGGATTTTGTCATCTGGGAAGTAAATAAAAATATGATAAGCTTAGTGCTCTATAAAATGGCCTTTGTATAAGTTAACAATGTTAACTGATGGGATTATGCTTTGTGTACAGTGACAACTGCTTTTGCCTGGGTAACTTTGGTTAACAATCTCTTGTTTAAAAACTCTAGTGAAGAGCAAGTTGATGTTGAATTGGTTCAACGAGGTGACATTGTCAAAGTGGTGCCAGGAGGCAAATTCCCAGTGGATGGTCGTGTTATTGAAGGACACTCAATGGTAGATGAATCTCTTATCACAGGTGAGCCTGCATTTTTTTGCGAGTATAAACATGTTCTTCTTTTATTTTAAATAAATCTGAAGAAAAGTTGAAACTGATGTTCTTTTAATTTTATTACCTGTATGTTAGGAGTTGGCAGTTGTTATAATAAAAAAACATCAGCAAAAAAGCTCCTTCAGCATCTGTTGTTGACTTTTCCTTAGGTGAAGCAATGCCTGTGACTAAAAAACCTGGCAGTACAGTTATTGCAGGTTCTATTAATCAGAATGGATCGCTGCTGATTTCGGCAACCCATGTCGGAGCTGATACAACTCTTTCACAGATAGTTAAACTCGTGGAGGAGGCCCAGACCTCAAAGGTAGAGTAGTATCAACTTAAGCATTTGAGTCTCATCTTACTTAGGCATCAGTGTACCAAATAATTTGCAAAGCAGTGAAGATTGCAGCTGCAATTTAAATCTCAACATAATAAAGTTCTTTTGGTGAACAAGGACTTTGATCTGGTCCACTGTTCCAAATCTTGTCATCTGATTGAGTAAAATGTAATTATAAAGTGTGGTATGCCAAATGTGCTGAAAACAGAAGGCATGATGATATCTACGTCTGAAGGCATAGAAGAGAATAAGTGTGATGTTGCTGAAGCTGACACTCATTTCTTCTTCCTAGGCTCCTATTCAGCAGTTTGCAGACAAACTTAGTGGCTACTTTGTGCCTTTTATTGTGGCTGTTTCTGTGGTTACTCTTTTTGCCTGGATTATAATTGGATTTGTGGATTTTGAAATAGTAGAAAAATACTTTATGGTAAGTAAACCTCGTTAAACACCTTCTGAAATATTTCAAAGATAATCAGTCTGCAAATGTATTAGGTTGCAACAGCTCCGTTTTTGGATTAAAATTTTGGATTCACTGCAGAACCATTCTTACATTTCTACTTAAAGAGAGTTTGCAGTAATTAATCAACTCCTGAAAGTTAGTTTTAAAAAGGAAAAACAGAAGAAAAACACAAATGCTAACCCTTGAAATTTCCCAATTTCCATTCCGTCTCTGTTGGGAAAAGAAATGCTTTGTGTCACAAGTTCCAATTCTTATTCTATTTTTCTTAGTATATCTTTGTGTAAATTCACCTTTGAAATCAGTGAAATTCATATACCTTACAGATGCCAGAGGAGGATCAAAATCTTAATTTGTGCTTTGTGGTTGCTTAGATCTCAGGTTTCTTGGTGGTCTAGCATTTCTGGTTAGAATTTACTAGTTGCAGGAGAGCAATCTTCATATCTTTGCTATTGCATATGACATAGAGTGTAGTACCCTATATAAGGAAAAGTCCTATAATAAAACAAACCATGGGTATATGCAGTATAGAGCACAATTTAGTGACTGGTCTTTTAATTTTGTCATTAATCATAGCTTTGGCATATTTTTCCTGTGTTTTACTTTTTAATTTACTTTCTATTTCTTTAATTTGCATGTTTGCATTTCCTTTTTTTTTATATCAAAGGCAATCTGTAGTTGAATTCCTTGTTTTCCTTGTTTTATTTTGTCACTAAAATGAATTTCTGTCACTAGGGTTACAATAAGAGCATTTCTGCAGCAGAGGTGATAATCCGCTTTGCTTTCCAAGCCTCTATCACAGTCCTGTGTATTGCATGCCCCTGTTCCCTGGGATTAGCCACCCCAACAGCTGTGATGGTTGGTACTGGTGTAGGAGCCCAGAATGGTATACTAATCAAAGGAGGAGAACCGTTAGAGATGGCCCATAAGGTAAGAAATGTGGGTTAATTTTACAAGAACTCCAAGGGCAGGTATCAGGAGCATTTTGCTAATTCCTGTCTGAGCAGATCATTGCATGTTTGTGAGTGGCATGTTAGTAAGCTGGGTTAAAAGTGGGGTACTCTGAGGAAAATGTACATTAAAACTTTGTTGAATGAAATCTTCCCGTTTTCTTGCAGGTAAAGGTGGTTGTATTTGACAAAACGGGTACGATTACTCATGGGACTCCAGAAGTGATGCGTGTGAAATACCTAGTAGAGAGTAACCGGATGCCACATAATAAAATGCTGGCCATCGTGGGAACTGCAGAGAGTAACAGCGAACATCCTCTTGGAGTAGCAATAACAAAGTACTGCAAAAAGGTAAATCGTGTAGGAAAAGACATTTGTATTACAGAAGAACTGCATTACTTAATATGTCTGAATAGACTGGCATCATTTAGAAAGTAGTCGATGTATTCAAATGCAAAGCTGGAAAATTTTGAGGCCACTTCAGTCTTCTTTTTGCTACTGCTTTCTTTAGGAACTGGACTCAGAAACCCTTGGGACATGTACAGATTTTCTGGTAGTTCCAGGATGTGGAATTAGCTGTAAAGTCACCAATATTGAAGCACTGCTCTACAGGAAAAATAAGATGGTTGAAGAAAACAACGTTAAAAATGTGACACTTGTGAAACTTGAGGAAAACGTGGAGGAATCAATGCAGCCTGCTTTGATTATTGATGCTGATTTACCGAGTAAGTTAACTCCACTTTATAGAATAAAATGGATAGCAAGATGGACTTAGGCTTTTGGTCTTAGTCAGGATCCTTAAGAATGAGAGCACTTTTTTCAGCCCTGTAGAACTGGGCTTGCATCAAGGCATGTATGAAATAGAGGTGGTCATTTATTTATTTCATGCTCATGCATCACTTGGAACATTTGCATAAAAACATTCTGTTGGTACAAATACAATTGGAAGTTGTTAAATGAGAAGCTGAAAAACCATATAGGAGTTTTCTCTTAGTTCTCTATTTTGCTTCATCCCAAGTCACTATTTGCTAGCCAGAATTAGGTATGTTTACGTATTTGACTGGTTTTCAATCAAGAGCAGTTCACTGTTAGGTCTTTCAACTATATTAGGATGTTAAATTAAAGGCATCGATAATGGGACTTTGTCTTTTACTATCCCTTGACCTTTGATTCTTGGTCTACTGAAGTGGACCAATAACTACCTAGTACTGAAGAAATGTCAGTACTGTTCTTTTCCTGTGTTCATGAAAAGATTGGCTTGGCAAAAAAGAAAATCTCTCTCAATATTGATTAGACTCTTTAATGATATTTCAGTGCATACTGAGAGAGCAGGATAGGATTAGCTGGAGGGAAACTTGCCAGTTATCTATATGATAAGACTTGTTCTTCCTTCAGCTACAGTGACTTCTCAAAAATACTCTGTTCTCATTGGGAACCGGGAATGGATGAACAGAAATGGACTTCTTGTTAAAAATGAAGTTGATAAAGCCATGATTGAGCATGAGAGGAAAGGTCGCACAGCAGTTCTTACAGCTGTCGATGGTAGGTTCATTGCTGTCTCTTCATTCAGAGGTGACTTGTCACCACTTAAGTAGAAACTGGTAAGTACCAATGCCTTAGCAGTTACACCTCCAGTAGACTAATGGGATGAAGAGACATGAAGTGCTAAAGCTTTGTTACACAGTCTTACAGGAGAAAACATCACTTTCTCCTTCCCCCAAAAGAAATGAACAGAGTATTTGACTAATTCCTGCTTTGTGTTTTAAGGAGTGCTTTGTGGCTTGATAGCTATTGCTGATACTGTGAAACCAGAAGCTGAGCTGGCAGTCTGCACTTTGAAGAGTATGGGATTAGAAGTTGTTCTAATGACTGGTGACAACAGCAAGACAGCACGATCTATTGCCTCTCAGGTAAGCTGTTCTGCGTGTGTTTGGGTTTGAAGCTTGCCACAACCCATTTACAAAAAGGTTGCTGTCATGTTGATAATGCTTGTGGCTAGTGTAGAACTGGTCTATGGTGAAAAATACTGACATAAAACTCATAATAAGAGGGTAACTAAAGAAGCCTTTTTGAATAGGTGCAATGTCAACTTTGAAATCAGAGCTGTTTTCATATTAGGGTTTGGTGTTTTGACTCGAGCATAATGTGGGTTTTGGCTTTCATAATTGTATTATTAGCAGAAACTTTGGTAGCTAGTAGGAAAGGTACTCCTGTGTTCTCTCTCTCTCTCCCTCCCCATAGGTTGGCATCTCCAAAGTGTTTGCAGAGGTTCTTCCCTCCCACAAAGTAGCCAAAGTGAAACAGCTACAAGATGAAGGGAAACGGGTGGCCATGGTTGGAGATGGTATCAATGACTCCCCTGCACTTGCTATGGCTAATGTGGGAATTGCTATTGGCACAGGTACTGATGTAGCCATTGAGGCAGCTGATGTGGTTCTAATTAAGGTAAGAAAGAAGAATGTTTTATGAAAATGAGATGTCTTGAGTGATTCAGACCATTGCTGAGGTGTAGTACCTTCATAAGCCAGTACAACTGGAGATTGCCTTTGTCTGGCTTGTTTAGTAGTGGTACTTGACCTGTAAAGGAAGCTTTCCCCATTTCCTTGCTCCTACAAATTTAGGGGTAATTCAGATTTGAGAGTTGGCAAAGGAGGAAAAAAATGGGATGACCTTTGGCAAACATCAATTATATTTAAGGAACATATCAGAATATCTGTAAGGTTACTGTCACTTCTTCCTGTGTATCAACAATATCTTGACGGAAACTGTGTTGTCTAGATTTGTGCCCTACAGATAGCGCTGTACACATTGTTTGGGTTATGGTGGCATATGAAATAAGGCTGATGCTCGTTGTATGGGCTCTTAGGCAGATGAAATAGAGCAACTTACAGAATACTTACTACATGTAGTCTGTTATGTCCAGTGTATGGTAGTTAGCTTTAAAATGGGGGTATGGTGACATCATGTGTATGCTTTTTATCTCTGACTTCTCCTATAAACATTAACTTCCAGGATGACTTGATGGATGTGGTAGCAAGTATAGATTTATCAAGGAAGACTGTCAAAAGGATCCGGATCAATTTTGTCTTTGCTCTAATTTATAATCTCATTGGAGTTCCCATAGCTGCTGGTATGTGAATGTTTTCCTGTGGTAATAAAACTGTGCTTAGCCAGTAGATTACATGGATTTACTGTTGTATGGAAGAGTATCCATCTTCCTTATTTCTGATGGACTCTAAGAGCAGAGCTCTTATACCACTGCAACCTCTGCAGGCAATTTGTGCACTGTCATTTCCCACATTACAGCTGCTGTGGATATGCACAGCACATCAAAATGACTGTAAGATAAACCGTTTATTAAATGAACTTGATCACACAAACAAGCAGTTCACTGCAAGGCTCGTAAGACATGCCTACCTCTGAATTTCACATCATATAAGTGACATGGTCATCTGTATTCACAAGTGGGTTCTGCGCAAGATAGGACATAAATATTTGCATTGAATATTTGTTATTTAATACTAGACTAAAATAATTTACTAACTAACATAATAGAAATGGAACTAAATTAGAAAGTCCTCACAAAGTTTTGTGTTTTTACGTAAGGTGTTGGATTCGTATATGAAGAATGCTGTGTTTCTGCGCTAAACTCATTATTTTATTTTTCTAGGTGTATTCCTGCCCGTTGGTCTGGTTTTGCAACCTTGGATGGGATCTGCAGCAATGGCTGCCTCCTCTGTCTCTGTTGTGCTTTCTTCTTTGCTGTTGAAGATGTGAGTATGAAAAACTTAATTGTTATTTGTAACTTGGATTTGAAGCTCAGGTCTTTTCCTTTAAGTGGCAGAAAATGACTGTGAGGCTGTGACCGATTTTGAAACTTTTCAGAGAACAATTTGGTCAGGTCTGTGCTTGGCAGTGGTTGATTCTTGCTTAAGAAGAGTAGTCAGCCCATAATACTTCAGAAGGTAGTATTTAAAAATTAAGAGAAACATAGAACTCAAAAGTGTGTTCAAAATTTCAAATTCCTTAGTGCCCTTTGTATATTTCTGAGAAATCTTGTCTGAACATGCTGACTGCTGAAAAGTGAGGCTTCTGGGACAACACAGCTGTACACTCTGCACAAGCGCTGAGGACTGGTGATAAACCAAGCTGCATTTGTCAATGAAGAATTTGTATCCTTACTTCAGAGTTAGAAGCAGTGTAGCACTGAGGTAGGAATGATATCTTTTGCTGTCCAGTTAATACACTTGGTTTCAGAGGAAGCAGAGTAGAATACCTGGTAAATGTTAGCAGATACACTTTGCTGTTAAATGTTTTGCAGATGCTCAGTACCACTAAAGCAGTTAAATGCTGAGTGATACTTGTCTGCTTTACCTGTTCTGCATCCTGGCCCAAAAGCACAGAATCAGCTTCTGGTTGTATGGTAGACTCACATAGTCTGATACTTCAATCACTGTATAATGAATCATATTATAAATGTCTCTGGCTTGCACATGATTATAGTACTTAAAGGCTAGCTTCTTTCCATATTTTAGTGTACTTTACTTCATCCTGAAACACATTGTCCTCTTTTTTTTTTTTCACCCCCCTTCCTATAGGTATCAGAAACCAAGTTCTGAGAAACTCGAGTTCCGGGCCCATGGCCAAATGAAGCACAGGAGCCCATCAGAAATCAGTGTCCATATTGGAATTGATGAGACCAGCACAAATTCTCGTAAGCTGAGCTTAATGGATCGCATCATCAATTACAGTAGAGCCTCCATAAATTCTCTCTTTTCAGACAAGCGTTCGGTGAACAGCATAGTTCTTAATGAACCAGATAAGCATTCATTGTTGGTGGGAGATTTTGGAGAAGATGATGACACAACATTATGAAAGACTTACACACACGCCCTCAAAAAAAGGCAGAAGAAACAAAATGGAAAAATAACCAAAACAACCTTTACAACTGTCTACAAGTCTGTGCAAGCAATGATCGCTTCTGGAAGTCATTACAGATGCTTTTCTACCTTTATGGGGTTTGATCTATACAGGTATTTCTTCCTTAATGTAGAAAATGAGTTTATTAGTCACCTCCCATTGTCCTTTTTTATTTTTTTTAGTTACTTAACAAAAAAGAGTAGAAGCCGTTAATGCTTGTGAACAGAGCTGTGTTACCATTCCATGAAGTTCGCTTTTTTTGGCGGAATGTCAAGATACAATTAAGGAGACTAAGGAACCAGAAATGCATTTCCCAGCCTTTTAACAGGCTTCTTTATGCATAGTTTATGCAAGTTTAGTACTGTGTTTAAAAAATTATAAACTCCCACATCTGTGAAATACTGAAAGTTCTGTGTTTGCAGATAGATGTGCCTTAAAAACTTCAAGGACTGCTCCTGTATTTATAGCCTGCCTTGTACCAGGAATGGTTCCTCTTGAATGCCAGTCTTCTTGTAAACGTCTGGTTCCAGCTTTTCACACTCGTAGCATCTTAACATCTCACTGTCTGTGATCTGGATTTCTGTTAGACAGATGACTGAGAGATTTGGGGTTTCAATCTTAACGTACCCATGTTTAACTCCTATACATCCCTGTTCCAGTACACTCCTAAGATTGTGTGCTTGAAGGCTGAATGGGTTACTGATTGCTCTTTCTCAACTTCTAAGACAAAAACTCTATCATCTATGAACATTATGTGATATTTGCTGAAATATTTAGCTTTTAAAAAGGCAGCAATGTAGTTAGTGCTTGCTTCCAGTATCAACTAGCACTCCCCAAATGAGCCAGAATAGTTTGGTGTCACACAGACTGCCCTTAAAAGACTTACAGTTCAGTCTCTGCGGATATCTACCATCATCAAAGAGTTCATTATCTGTCAGATACTGCACTGACACCAGTTGCCTGTAGAGATAAATGGGCCAGGAGCGGTCCCCAGCCCGCTCTATAGATCCAAACCTCCTTAGTTTGGGATGTTCAGATTCAGGCTTTGTGAATTAAGACCAACTTCATTTGTTACAGAACTGAAATCTCAAAATGCAGGTTTTGATCATTAAATCTTGAATATTAAAAATTCTCAATGAGAAATAGAGTTGGTGTTCGTCACCCAGTAGCTAGCTACCTGTTGGTTACTTAATAAACCTTGTTCTTTAAATCCTGTGCTGAGGCAGTGATCTAAAACAATTCCTAGGTTCCATAATGTTGAACTAAATAATAAAATACAATTAATGGTGTAAACATGTAATTCCCAGTAGTGCTATTAGAGAAGAAATACCCAATGCAGAATGACAGATCTCTGTAATGGTCTAGTTTTTAACTTGAAGTGTGTTATCAATGTATAGATTGTGCATGTAGGAAGTCATAACTAGGGTTTTATTTACTATTTTTTTTAACTACCAGGAAAAGTACCAGTGTATGAAAGCAGCAAAGTTGTACTGTGGATTATGTTGTTAGTGAATCAGTATACTTCTTAAATCGCAGCAAGGACAACATAATTTGTAGTTGTTGCTGCCACTGGTTTAAGAAACAAAGTGTTTCTGTTGCAGAATTAGGATCTTGGTATCTCTAAGTGAATATGTTTTAATTTAGATTCTATGTATATCTTGCGTTAAGAAGTGCTGAGATACATTACTGCAAAGTCATTCCATGAGATGTTTTTCTCAGTTTTCAGCAAGAAAGCAGTTTCTCACTAAGCTGTTTCTTACGAGATGGATAATTACCTGAAAACCAGCAGAATGCTGTCAAACATCTTTTAGTGCTTCAAGACCATGTAAGCTGCTCCCAAAGATTTTGGTTTTCTTGTTAATCCATGCTCACCCTCAGTGTTATTCTTGGCAAGATTCTGCAGATGAAACAAAAGAAGTGATTTGCATTTTTTTTTTTTTTTTTGTCTGGGTTTTGCTGATAATTGGTCATCTTAACCATACAGTAGAGAGACAAAGCAGATCTTGACATGCTCTCAGATGGGAGTTTCAGTACTGCAGGAGCTGGTCCAGCCCCTGGCTATGGTACGTGTGGAATATAAGTGACAGACATCATGTTCTTATTGTAGGAAACAGAGTAGAAATATAAGGTTATATTCCTGCTTGATAGATAAAGCAGCATGAAGAGTTTACTAAATTCTTTCAAAATTGATTTTTACAGATAGTATGAGTGGAACCCAGATTGCTCTGGAGTTTCTGAAAGGTTCATATGAAGTCATACCTACAGCAGCACTGGTCAGGACTTACTGGCCCAGCAAGTCCCTTTCAGTCCGGTTTTTCTCTTTAGCAAAATCTGTCTCAAAATGTCTTTTGAACCTGAATTTAGTACACAGTGCATTTGAGTATTGTATAGCTGATTAAGGAATTCAGAGTCCAGGTTTTGAAAATAGGTTCTGTCCAGTCCTGCCCCTCTTTCCCCAGACGTGTAGTATTGACTTATATGTTTGTTATGTGATTAAAATATTTTATAAGGTGCTTTACAGTGAAGAACCAAAGTATTTTTCAGTTTGAATGTACAATACAAGTGAAATCATGTGAAAGGTAAATGTTTTCCTAAATATAAATGTTTTAATATGTAAGTATCTTATTCCTGTTTGAGACTGTTTAGATTTGAGAATTGAGAATATCATTTGGAAACGTAGTTACAAATGAAATTATGTATTACTTGTCTATGTTATTGTTTTCTATAATTAGCTATTTATAAAACCTGTACTTTATTTAAAAAGGGAGAAACAGTACATATGGTCAAGGCTTTAAAAATTGCTCTTTGAATCTTGCCAATAAACTTTTAAAAGTGTAGACGCTTGAAATTTTAAATGAAGAATGTGAAGCTGACAAAACACAATGAAAGCAAGTAAACAATTTTATTTATTACAAATATTGTTTAAAACAGAAGTTCCATCCGAATGCTTTAAACTTAAAACTTTTAATTCATTTTTTTTTGTATGAAAAATGGAGAAATGAATGTTGTTATAGAATGTTAATTTAGTGCTGTTACATTTCTTTGTATCTGGGAAAAAAATGTAGTCTTGCACTTTCTATTAACTGTGCCTCTATCATTATAATGACAATTATAAACTATGTAATAAAAATGTAGCATCCAAAGACTTTTTAAATCATGTTCTATAATCTCTTCTAAATATTTTTTGTGCTGACTTTATAGATTCTACTGCTAGCTGTGCAGAATTTCTTCCCTTCCGTATGCTCTGTTCAATTTAAAAGGCAACACATGGCACTTCTGGGGCATGATGATGCTGGATTGCCCTTCAGCAGGTTGAAATGGGCATATACAGGATCAGAATTTCAAAAGCAGCCTTTGCATGTTGCACGCATTTCATCTTCACCCAGTAAGAACTCCCTCTGAAACTGGAAAGGTGAAACAATGTATTTTTTTGCTTATTTGGCAAAAAGTTGAGGATTGGTGTTTCCTATGTATGTTTCCAGCTCTACTAAACTGCATGACCTTGAGCAACATTCCCAGCCTTCATGAAAGAGTAGGGCTGTTGGCAAGTGCTATTAGAGAAAGTAGGGAAATTGTGGAATAATCCTCTCATAAAGAGTGTTGCCTTATTACAGAATCAGAGTGGTTGAGGTTGGAAGACTGCTGGAGGTCATGAAGTCTGCATCCATCCAAGCAGGCCAGCTACAGCAGGTTTTCCCAGCAGTGTCCAGTCAGATGTATTTCCACCATCTCTCTGGGTAAATTGTTCCTGTGGTCAGTCACCCTCCGTGTTTTATTGATTGTTTATATATATATATATATATATATATATATATATATATACATATATATTCTTATGTTTAGATGAAATTTATTTTGTTTCAGTTTGTACCTGTTGGCCTTTCACTGGGCCTTATTGAGAAAAGTCTGGCTAAAGCACAGCCATTTATGCAGTCACTCCATGTCCCAAAGCAAAGTGTCAAACAAGCAGTGATGAGAAGAGCTCAGTGTGAGTACTCCCTTATTCCTGTCACGGAGATGGCCAAGCTCCCATCCCGAAAAGGATCACTTGGATAAGCCTCATCTAGCACAAATCCCCTGCCACGGCATAGGTGCTATCCTGAGCAGTGAGGAGCAGCAAGCAAAGGAGAAGACACCCTTCTCAGCTCCTCAGCCCAACTGCCCTTTTTATCCTGAGTGGTCCTCAGGCTGTGGTTGCTGACTGACATTTTTCTGGAGAGCTTCAGCTTATGTCAGGATAGAAAAAAAAAAAAAGTGCCAAGCCTGAAGAAGACTCATATATTAATGAGCTCTCTCAAAGCATCTTTCCAGCATTGGAAGTAAACAGGTTGAACAACTGAAAAAACAGAAAACCTGCTCTGTCCAAAACACTATGTTCCCTGTTTGCCAAGGCCTTTGCCTGCTTCCCCACCATGCCATTTTGAGTGCATCCCTTATGCCTGTCTGCAGGTAGATGGGGTGGAATGGTTTCACCTGGAGTTTTGTGGTGCTGTTTTTATTGTATTGCTGGAAGAGGAGTTCTTGGTTTTTGGTTTTCTGGATCACTTAGGCCAGAGTCCCATAAAAATCGCTCTTCATGGGACCCCGATTCATCTTTGCCTCGCATTGAGCTGATCTCACATGGAGATATGGAGGTTTGGTGGGCAGATCCTGCTGCACTGGGGAACAGTGGGAAGGGGCTGAAAGACAATGCTTCTAGCCTTGTTCTAAAGGAGCAAGGTGTGAGAGATCCCTTGTGCTGTACAGACACGTCTAGTGACCACTAAATTTAGGCATAAGAAGTCTTTGTCTCTGCTAGGTCTGCTGTCATGTAGAAAGGTAAGTTTGGATCCAAGTCTTTCCAAGACTGAAAATTTTGCTTTCAATTAAGACACAACACTGTAATTTAATCGTCTTGGACTGGCTCTTGTTGGCCTAACACACTCTGGCAGGTGTGGAAGCCTCCAGGTTTTTAGCCCCTGTGGTTTTGAAAATTGATGCTTGTTGCACAGAAATAGTAGCCAAATCATTTAGGTCTGTTTTATTTACTTATCTTCAGTTATTTTGGGTTAAAAGAGCATGTGAACTTTCTTGTTTCAATTTGAACAGCCTTTTTTAGCTATGGCTGAATTTATTTATTTCGGGTCCAGAGAAGGGTGACGAAGCTGGTGAGGGGCCTGGAGAACAAGTCCTACGAGGAGCGGCTGAAGGAGCTGGGCTTGTTCAGCCTGGAGAAGAGGAGGCTCAGGGGCGACCTTATAGCTCTCTACAGATACCTCAAAGGAGGCTGTAGCGAGGTGGGGGTTGGTCTGTTCTCCCACGTGCCTGGTGACAGGACGAGGGGGAATGGGCTTAAGTTGCGCCAGGGGATTTTTAGGTTAGATGTTAGGAAGAACTTCTTTACTGAAAGGGTTGTTAGGCACTGGAACAGGCTGCCCAGGGAGGTGGTGGAGTCACCATCCCTGGAAGTCTTTAAAAGACATTTAGATGTAGAGCTTAAGGATATGGTTTAGTGGGGGACTGTTAGGGTTAGGTTCGAGGTTGGACTCGATGATCTTGAGGTCTCTTCCAACCTATAAATTCTGTGATTCTAAGAAAAGATTAACTAGGCCACTTTCTTTGGCACTTAAGTCCAGCTACCGTTTTGCAGCAAATTGTGTTGTGAAGTGGATCAAAAGCACCTCAGTCTACAGCCTCAGGCTTCTGTCCCTGTGCACAGGATGGTTTCAATACCACATTGCTCATGTAAGAGAGCTTGGCTAAAGCCACAGCCAGTCTCCCAAGGTATAAAACATATCTCAGCTGCATTTAGGGTGAAGTCAAACGTATTTCTACTACTTTTTGTCATTCAGGAGGTTTTATAGACAAAGCCAAAATGGAATAACAAAAGCTATATTGGTGAAATTGTGTCTTGAACTCTGGAAAACCTTAATCTTTCCAATCCCACAGAAAACATCTCATTCTCATGAGCTAGTCCGGCTTCATTATACTGGCCAACCTAGCTACAGTATCACCATAAGAGGATCACATCAGTAAAACCAGCTTTTATACCTGCTGCAAAATTTGAACTTGCCTTACAGCCATATATCCACATTGCCCCATGTCTCTGTAAGTGTTAAATATCTTAAATAATTAAGTCTTAAATTAGTTCATACAGCTGTTTACTACAGCAGCTTCTTACCTGCTTCACATCTGCAGGTACTTGCTGCCACCGTGGGGAGCGAGTGGTAAGGAAAATCCTGATATTCAGTATTACTGCTTTATTGAAAAAAGTCAATTAACTTGGATCGAATATTGTTTTGTTTTACCCTGTATGAAATCAGTGGAACAAATACCAGCTTGTAGAGCTCTGATGGGAAATAATACAGTAAATAACGCTAGGAGTAATATTACTCCAAAGCTTTGGTGTTTGGCATTACACAGATATGCAGAAATACTGTACTTCAGCAGCCTGCCATAGTCAGGTAGTCCACTAGTAAATCCTGGATCCTATGCAGCTGCTGCCTGAAACATCGTATTTTCAGGTTTGATGGAGTCCATTTTACCAGCACACAGTTCCTGCATAGATTTTATTAACCCCTGCTTAGGTACTTTCAATATGGATACATTTTCTTTAAATATGTTCTCCCCCCCGCCCCCCCCTTTTTAATTAATATTTTTAGAAAGTGTCTCTTGAACAGTCTGAGAAGCCATCAAGGTCAGGTTTTGATTCAAAAATACATACAGCGCCACATTCTCCCATCAAAAAGTGCTCCCAACGGAAGCCTTTGGGTACACCTGAACTCCTTTTGGGAGCCTTTACGCAACCCCACAAACAACAGAACGCTTCTCTTTCTCGCTTTCCAAACAAACCCAAACGTAATCCTAAAACTAACACGAAATAGGACCCTAAAAAAACATACGGTGACACTTTCTCCCATCAAAAAGTGCCTCCAACGGAAGCCTTTGGGTACACCTGAACTCCTTCTGGAGCCTTTACGTAACCCCACACGCAACAGGACTCTGCACCTTCTGTCTTTCCTCACTGAGAGGCAGAAAAAGCTTGTCATTATTCAATGCAGGAATGCAGAAATCCTGGCGAAGTACTGGTAGATCATTTCCTAGTGAGCTCTCACCCACCTTCCCCTAGAGGGCCCTGTTTCTTAAAAAGTTAGGAAACTGCATCTGCTTCATAAAAAGCATGGGTGCTCAGACCACTTCCTGGGCTTGTGCAAGAGCCTGGGAAGGTCATGCTGCTGCTGGTTTATTCTGTCTGCTTAACTGTTCACTGGTTTTGATTATGTTTTTTTTTTTAGTGTGGTCAGTGACAAGCCTATTGGGAAGGATGTAACTGGGGATTTGTCTTTTTATTTAGTTGATGACTGTTAAGTGTGTGTAACAAAGTAGTTTAACTTTTTTTTTTTTTTTTTTTTTTTTTTTTTTTAGGCAGTAGTTAATGGTCTAGAGCAAAAGATAACAGCTGGTTGAATTAACATACATAAATGTGTAGTTAAGATTGATGAGGGCAGTATGTCTGTTATTTAGATTGTACTTAAAAATACATGCCCAGACACCATCAGCTTTGAGAATCCAAGAAAATCTGTTTTAAATCAATTAAAGAGCTTTTAAAACTTAACAAAGTTAAAAGTTATTAAACTGATATTGGAGGTTAAAACCACAAAGTAAAGTACATGTTACATGTGTAAAAGCCTTTTAGTATAAGCTATCTTACTTCACATCTCTTCTCTGATGCTTCATGTCTAAAATCTAGGCTGAAACCAAGCTTAATGTTTGAAGGCCAGTATTTGGAAAGGAAGGCTTTTCTTTTTTTTTCTTCCATCTTCCATTTCAATGACAGAGAGATAGAGAAAAACAAAAATACTATCATAACTTTATTTAAAAATACATATGCTTTTGAATATTGCACTACTGCAAGCAGGAAAAAAAATACACCTTGTAGATTGTGCTGAAGCCTGTTCTTAAGTAGAAACTTAGAATGCAGACAGTAGTTATAAAAGCAGGAAGTTTTTGAAGACTGGATCATGTGATACAGATGAAGATGCAGATTATTGGTCTCTAAACCACAATCCTTCAGTTTATTTAATATAAATATGTAGGCCAGTGTACCAAAGCTCGTGATCTGTGATCTGTCTAAACTTGCCACAGTCTCATTCCTTTTTGCTAGGCAAAGCAGGCAGGATCATGCAGGTGATGGCTGTGTTAGTCTAAAGTACAGCTTCTGGTTTGTATTTCTAGAAATTAGTTCCTAGGTGGTCACAGTCTAATACCAGATTTTTTTTTTCTTCATTTATCAGTCCTTTGCCCTCCTGTCTTTGTTGTATTGGTTAATTTCAAAGTGCAGGTTTTCAACTGTTTGCATGGGCTTTTTTCTTTAAATACTTGCAGTATATTCTAGATATTTCGCAACAGGCAGGAAGGACAGAAAGGTGACTCAAACGTGGAAATGAGCTTTGAGCCTCGAACACGTGTCTGGAGTACTTTTCCTTTCTTTATTTTTTTAATTATATTCTGTTACTCCCACATTCTTGTGTGACTTTCTTCTCCTACCTTCTTCATAAAAAATGGAGAAGGAACAAGCAAACATAAAACCTGAGTACACCTTACAAACTAAGGCTGCTGTTATGCCCAAAATAATAGATCCTTAAAGCTGTATTAAGCTTCCAAATTTTTATTATTAAAGACATAATACGGTACTAGCCTGTTTTATATATATATATATATATATATATATATTTTCTGTGGAGTTAGTCCTATTGAGTGACATGTTCCTGGTTATTTTAAAATATAAACCCTGTGGGGTTTTGATTATGTCCGACCTCGTAGGACTGGAAGTACATGGGCAGTACTCCACAAATTCCTGTATCTCAGGTATTTTTACCATTTGATTATTTTTTAATTCATTCAAAGTGACTTGTGTAGTCCTGAGCACCCTCTACTAACTGAGGATTAGCGCGTGTTCCCCTGTCCCCTTCTCAATCAGCCCTGGTGTGTAAGTGCCCTGTATCTTATGTTACTGCGGGTACTCAGGTTACCGTGTGTCTGCCATGCTCTGTGACATTTCTCCTCCAGCCTTTTTTACCTTGAGGAGATGGCACACAAGCTTTTTAAAAGAAAGTCTTGTACTACTGAATGACTCCATTTACTGGGGAAAGCAACTCCAGGCTCTGAGAAGGCTGTGTTCAGGACATGTTTAGGATTTTATGCTAATATCTTATTATTCAGGCAGTGGGAGAAAGCCAACGACATCCTGGCTTGTATCGGGAATAGTGATAGGATCGGCAACTAGTGATAGGACTAGAGGGAATGGCCTCAGGTTGTGCCAGGGGAGGAAATGAGGATAAATTTCTGTCAGAAAGTGTGGTTAGGTATAGGGACGAGTTGCCCAGGGAGGTGGTGG
Source organism: Heteronetta atricapilla (assembly GCA_011075105.1). NCBI lineage: Eukaryota > Metazoa > Chordata > Aves > Anseriformes > Anatidae > Heteronetta > Heteronetta atricapilla. Next base: position 20,729,997 of record CM021734.1, on the reverse strand, counting down.
AGTCACTGTCCCTGGGGTGTTCAAGGAAAAGCTGGACCTGGTGCTTGGGGATGTGGGTTAGTGGGTGACATTGGTGGTAGGGGTGGTTGGACCAGATGATCTTGGAGGGCTTTTCCAACCCTAATGATTCAGTGATTCCAGCTTTACTTTCAGCAAATATCAAGAGCATTACCAGACCTATTTAAACCCTGATCATAGGATTTACAGCCACAGACAAAACACGCAGCCATGTGCTGACAAATTGAGGCGACCTGCGTGCCTGCCATTCTCCATCCTAAGGGGGGACTTTGGGATCTAGCTTTTTACAGCCTCACGGATGGCAGCGAGAGTTGTGAGGCTGACGGGAGTGAGGGCAGAGCGACCCCACAACCCAACGGCCCCGCGGCCCCATGGCGGCGGCCTGGGCTGCCCTTAGGCGGCCCCGCCCCCGCCGGCTCCGTGCGGGACGTGATCAGGCCCGGCCGCAGCCCGGCCACACGGCGGGCCTGGGCGGCTCGCCTGACGGGCGGGCGGCTCGCCCAATGGGAGCGCGCGGCGGGCTGCGCGGCCCAATGGGCCGCGGGCAGGGGCGGGCCGAGCGTAAGGCCGGCGGGGCGGGCCGGGCAGCGCCTCAGAAAGCGGTTGGCAGACGGTGGGTGCGGATTGCAGCGGTAGCAGCCATGTCTCTCTCCAATAAGCTCACCCTGGATAAGGTGGACGTGAAGGGCAAGCGGGTTGTTATGAGGTGAGGAGCTGGGCGGTGTGGAGCGGCTCTCCCCAGGCCCTGCCCGCGGCTCTCAGCGCCGTCAGGGCCCTGTGAGGGCCGTGAGGGGGCGGTGGGGAGGGGGCTGGGTGCCCCAGCAGCCTGTGCAGCCCGCTGGGTTGGGTTGTGGGCTTGTTTTTATGGGAGAGCGCTCCAAAAAAAAGGTCCTTCCAGAAGAATCTCTTCCCCAGTTCCCCTTCCCTTAGCGCAAAGCTGAAAGGAGTGATGATGGAGTGAGAATACAGCTCTGCCCCGCTGGGAATTGTTCTGCTTTTTGGGCCGGGAGCTGAGCTGTAGGCATCCCGTGCTTCCTAATGCAGAGCCCTGAAATACGAATTCACTGTAAAACGTCGGGGGCTGCGGAAAGCTTGGCGTGGGAACGGCTGCTGGGTGCTGGCAGATAAGGGCACCCAGGTGTACCGCCCTAAATTCCTCTAACTGCCCTAAATTCCTCTAACCGCGGGTTTCTTTGTCCAAGGTCACCTTATTGCAACCAGTTTGTATCAGCTGCTCTATGTGGTGAGGAGGCAGACATAACAAAGCTGCAGCTTCTCTTCCACATCTCTTTATTTTGCCTCTCTTGTCTTACTTTGATACAGTTCCCTCAAAGTTAGATGGCCAAAAATCAGCTCCCATAATGAGAAGCTAGTTTGGGATTTGCACATTTCCTAAATCTGGTACAAAAAAAAAAAAAAAAAAAAAACTTTATCTCTTTAACAACATACTTTTTTTTTTTTTTACTTTCTGACTGATCAGGGGATGGGTTAGCCAGCTTGTGGGCTGAGATAATGGGCATAACCTGCCTGCAGTACTGTGCCTGACTACAAAGGCCAAGTGAAGCAGCAGTTGATGCTAATTTGTGAGTTTCCTGCCTGCACCTCATTTCCCCTAAAAGTCACCACGTGCTCTTAGTACTACTAAAACCGATACCCTTCTTTTTTCTCTTCATGTTCATTGTAATTCTGGTATGTTCATAATCTTCCAGGCCTAATGCCCAAGGTGGAACCTTGGGTAGATGCTAGGACTGGGGAAGAGAAAGGGTTCAGTGAGAGCTCAGATTTCATTGGCCATAGCTGTGGTGGGGAGAAAGGGTCTTTTGTAGCTCTGATGACTCTGTAAAGCAAACTGTTCTCTTCTTCCCCCTGTTTCAGAAAAGAAGCATGATGATGCTTTTCTGTCCCCTTTATGGAATTAGTCCATTGTACCATAGGCTGCTGGTTGAATTTTTTTCCGCTCAGCTACTCCTGCTTCGCTGGCAGCTTTTGTCATCCTTCCCATATAGCTCTAGTGCTAAGCAGGCTACAACCTCAAGCAAATTCCAGAATTTCAGTGTTCTGTATATAGATGTGGAGTGATGAAGGATAAACTTGAGCAGAGCACTTCACTTTCCTCATTCTGATGCACTGTTACACTCAGTTAGACGTTCCCTTCTTCCCCGGAAGAAAAAGATCTTGCTCGTAAGTGGTCACACCATGTGGCCATGCTTTCTGTGAGTGAGACAGGGAGGAGGAAAGCGGCTCGGTGAGTAATTTCTGCCCTTGGCTGTTACGAAACAGCCTCCTGCTGCAGCTGGTCACCACGTGGGCACAAGGTGTGCTAGAGAGAAACTGACAGAATTCCTCCCTGCCATCACTTCCTCAGGTGTGTGTAGGGAGGAAAGCGACCCCTGGATCTAGTCAGGTCTTCCCATGGGAGTGTGGTAGCTGCAGTACTTGGCTCAGGAGAGATCAGAGCTGTAAGCAATAATTGGGCAGCTTCTGTGAGCTTGCTTGCCTGCCATAGTAGTCCAGCTGGGTATTTCAGAAGCCTCTTTGGAGAGCATGATGTCGCCTTTCATTATTTGCTTCCTTTCCCTTGGAACCTGCTAGTCCGTGATCTGAGAGTGTGGCTTTTAAAAATGAAAAAGCAAGCAGGAGCTTGTTCAATCTCAGTTCATCATCACTCCTGCAGCCATGAGAGTTGGGTTGGATTGATGGTGTAGCTTCACAAAGTCACACAACCTGATGCTTTTTCTCCATTTGTATTCAAGCACAAATGGCTGTTAAGATACTGATTTGGAATGCACAAGGCAGTTAAAAATCTTACCCTAACCTTAACTGTAATGTTGCTTTTCTAGGTGGCTCCCTTCCTGGCAGGCTACCTTGCTCTTTGTAAAAACAAATTTTAAGTATTTGATTTTTTTTCTGCTTTTTTTTAGGGTTGACTTCAATGTTCCAATGAAGGATCACAAAATAACCAACAACCAAAGGTGAGCCTTTGATTTCTAGCTTCTGATTTGAAGCCTGGTTCTGTTAGCAGTACCTGCAGTGCTGCTGTGGTTAAACTGTCCCTGCCTAATCACAGTGTAGCAGGTGTCTCAGAGAAGGTCTGACAGCTCTTAGTTAAAACTCCTGCAGCTATTTGCAAACTGTAGTTACTACGAGACTTACTCTCCCTGTAGCTGCTGTGGAAAGCACATAGAAAACATCACTGAACTGTACAGATCATAAAACTTAATTCCTTAAACATGGTTGCAGCTTTATTGCCTTGTCACAAACACGTGTCTGTTCAGCTCTGTTTGCCTTTTTTGATGGTAGTACCAGAAAATATCCTGGCTCCTTACCCTGGGGTTGTGTTCACTTGTCTAATGTTAGCATACTTGAGCAGCATACAGAGACACAGGGTTTAGAAGCAGTGATAGCAAATGTCTCATTTAGCTTCTCCAGCATTTGTAGGCAGGTGCCAGTTTGTTCACCACTGGTCAGCATCCCCATCATTAATTTTTTTGGCTCAGGATCACTAAATAAGGAAGCCTGGTTATGTTCAGATGTTTCCTGACGTTTCACAGCTACAAACAATCAGCAGAATTTGGATGACAAGATAAATTTTACTACTCTCTCCTACATCTTGCAGAAGATAACAGTAGAACATGTGAAAACATGCCAGGACAGAGAACTTAGTTGATGCATGATGTGTGATGGCTGTGCTTCAGGGATTGTCACAGTCCTTAGGAAAGGAATAGGCTGGGTTAGCTCCGCAGGGAAAGATGTGCTCTGTAGGGTGTGATTAGGCTCTGAGATGTTTATCCTAGAGTAAGTTTTGAAGCCCAGTGTCCCTTTTAGGGGGTCCTGGTGGCAGTGCCCTGCTGTCTTTGAGGGGGAAGCTGAGCTGTGTGAAACTGTTAACAGCGGTTAACCTGTTAACTGTTAACAGCGGTTAAACAATCGTTCTGCCCAGCTCTTGTGCTTTTGCTTGTACTTTTTGAGGGTCAACTTCCAGGGCTCTTGTGTAAGTGCGCAGTAACTCTGCTTCTCCAGCAAACACTCCTTGAATCCTTTTTTACTTGCTTTTCCCTGCCACTACAGAATCAAGGCAGCCGTTCCTACCATCAAGCACTGCCTGGACCATGGAGCCAAGTCCGTGGTTTTGATGAGTCACCTGGGTCGCCCAGACGGTGTCCCCATGCCTGACAAGTTCTCCTTGGCGCCGGTCGCTGTGGAGCTGAAAGCACTCATGGGCAGGTGAAGTAGAGGAGCAGCTCAGCACGCGTCAGGCCCAGCCTGTGCGTGGACCTGGATGCTCTCCTTCTAGAAAGGAAGAGTTGCTTGTAGGATGACAGGGTGTGTCCTCTGTTTGCAGAGAGGTCACTTTCCTGAAGGATTGTGTTGGTCCTGAGGTGGAGAAGGCCTGCGCTAATCCCGCAACTGGCTCCGTCATCCTGCTGGAGAACCTCCGGTTCCACGTAGAAGAAGAAGGGAAGGGGAAGGATGCTTCAGGGAACAAGGTGAAACATCGAGTCTAGTTTTCTGCATGTCTAATATTTTTAAATGATGCTTATGTGTTCTGCAATGCAGAGACTGTCAAACTCGTTAGAGGCCTGCCTGCTCTCAGAGCAGCCATCGAGAGCCAGGCTGCCTTGTACCTCTGACATTTTCCTGAAGGTCAGGAAGAATGCTTGCTCTAGACAGCTGCTTTTCTTAGCGATGGTGACCCGGTGACTTTACGCAGGCCTGGGCTCCTCACAGATTTGGTGCGTGGAGGGGAATGCTGACATCGTGCGGTGCCCTTTAGGAGCTGACACAGGACTCCTGGCGCTTAGGAAAATAGCCCAGAGAACTAGTGAGCCTCTGCAGCTCCAGATGGTAATGAGGAATTTAGCCAGTCTGGAATTGCCACAACCTTGTACCACTGAAAGCCCATGTAGTGGCTGGGAGAAGAGTGGGACAAGAATTAAATTGGCTTTGGGAAACTGATTTTATGCACTTGTATGTGTACAGAAACATGCAAAGCAGTTGGGCATGACAGGAGAGCTACGGCTGGCAGACCAGCTTCTTAACAGGTGAAAGTCAATGCTTGGAAATAGGGACACAGTACGAGACTGCGGGTTGTTAGCTGTTGCTTGAGAGGTGTCTTTCCAAGGCAAATCAGGTTGTAGGGGGTTCCTTCATTCAGAGCCTCTGTGTTCTGCTTAAAGATGTTCTGGGATTTAATCGGAGCATTTCATCTCCTTGTGTAAAGCCAGGAAATTTAGCAAATGAAGCAGTTGACAGCATTATTTTAGAATCTGTGTAGTCCCTTTCGCTAGGCTTTGTGAATAAAAGGGCCTCCAAAGTTGTGCTGAACCCATCTGGCATGTCTTAGAGTGCCTTGCTGCCATTGTCCCTGAATTAGAATTAGAGCTGTGCGCTAGCAGAGGCAGCAGAAGAGCCCTCGCCCTTGGGGGGTGAGCTGATAAAGCAGTAAGGAAGTCAGGGATTGCCTAACTGCCAGTCCAGGAGGTTCTTTAACAGCAAGTGGCAGTTAACTTGCTCTGAGCAGTTGTTAGAGAGTTCTGATGTTTTTCTCAAGGTGGGAAGGAAAATTGAACTACTTGAGCCATCCCATGAGGACTTGGAGGGTAGAGAAGGCCTCTCAGCAGAAACATCTCTGGTTTTGCCCACTCAACCTGTCTCCAGCTTTCCTTTGTTGGCTGTTATGGCTGCAGCCTGTTGTAGCATGTGGGCTATTTATAAGTTAATCCTCAGAGCAGACACTAAATGAATCCCTCAGGAGCTTAGATACCACCCTTTCTGGTCAGTAGGTGGGCATAAGCAAGTTTGCTTTCATCTCGGTAGCGCCTCGTCTCTGCACACCCTTCCTGTGTTACTTGGGATCGCCACACAACTGGAGATCAGTTAGACCAAGAGGCTGGTTGTGATGCAGCTTGTTCCTACTTTGTTGGTGTACTAAGATCCTGAAATGGGAACAGTCATCAGGGATGTAGGAGCAGGCTTGGAGAGATTAAAGTGAAGTTTAAACCATTTAAACGTTTCTGTGGCTTCTGCTGGACTGGAAGAGAGCATATGAAATGCAGTGACCCACAAGATGAGCAGATGAATTTCTACAGCTGATTTTTCTTTGCTTTGGGGTTACGAGTCAATTGCTTGTTAATTGCTGAATTTGACTTCAGTTTCAGTATCTACTCTGTGACTTGAATAGCACAAACTTACCATTCCTTCTCCTTAGATCAAGGCTGATTCTGCTAAAGTGGATGCTTTCAGAGCCTCTCTTTCTAAACTGGGAGATGTTTATGTTAATGATGCTTTTGGAACTGCCCACCGAGCTCACAGGTATGTATCCCGTTTTCTGTCCACAAGCAGAACTGCAGAATGATGCCTGAGCTTTGCCCCCAGTTAATTTTAACTTATTTTGGATCTTATCCCATTATTGTTCTGCTGTGTTTGTTCCTGAGTGACATATTTAGTGAAGACAGTTCTCTATAGTGTATGCTATCTAAAGTTTACCTCTGAAAGCAGGCAACAGCTGAAACTCTTAAGACTTGAATTAAATTCTTAGGCTTTGAAGATACAAAAATTACTTGCTTAGGACTTGTATTAATTGTCTGTGATTTCAGCAGACCTATTTTCCTAAAGATGAATAGCTCCAGATGGGTTATTCTCATGGAGTGTGTTGAGATATGTGTTAGAAACTCTGCGGTGCTCATCTTGGAGCTTGATTTCCTAATCAGTGTTGCTGGAGGAAGACATGTCTTTTTCTCCTATGCTTTTGTCCCTCATCATTTTGGATTACTAATTAATGCTATAAATGCATCATGTATCAAAATGACTGCAAAAGCAATGCTGGAAATTCAACTTTACAGCTGGCTTATCAAACTAGGAAAAAATCCCCATGTTTGTTTTGTTTCATGCAGGTAGGAACTGCTCTCCTTGCTGTAGCTGACTGAAGGAATTGGCTTTATAGGGCTGTGAGACACGTAGATGTTTGGACCTTCACTGATAGAACATTTTTCCTTTCCTCACTCTTATCTTCATTCTACAGTTCCATGGTAGGTGTCAATCTTTCTCAGAAGGCTGCAGGCTTCCTGATGAAGAAAGAACTGGATTATTTTGCTAAGGCCCTCGAGAGCCCAGAGAGACCCTTCTTAGCAATTCTGGGAGGGTAAGACTCAAGAGCATACCAACTTTTTATTTTTCTTCAACACCTCTATCATAACTGAAGGGTTGTTTTGGCTTGCTTCAAACAAGTGCTTTCCTTTGAGCTGTACCTGAAGTTCAGATTTGTAGGTAATTCTTGAGATCTCTGTAAGATGTGGGTTAGATGGGAGCTAGCTTACCCCGTCCAACCCTGTGGTGATACTGTCAGGGTCTGCTCGTGCCTCGTGGCCTCTCACATCCCCCTGAGGCAGCCCACAGCTCACTGGGAGATTGACCCAGAACTGATACATGTGCTGGCCCTGAAATACTGTCAGTGACCTTTCCTTCGTGGTTCAGAGTACAAGCATCCTGCAAGCTCAGCGCTGTGTAAGTTGACACGGTCTGTCATTATGCAACCATGGCCTACTGTAGCTGCCCGGGCCTCTGTTCTTTAGCAGCAGCTAGCACACAAAGAGAATTGAAGGTGCAAAACCAGATGACTGCTTGTGCATAGAAGTAAATTCTCATTGCTGCCAGTTTTTGTCACATGCACACTTTTATGGAAGTGTTTCAGTTTGTCAGGTGAATTGAAATACTTTGTAAAATACAATAACAGAGCTTGGACGCTGTAATGTCCCTCTGATGATAAAATTTTGTGGCTTATTCCTGTTCTTTGCACCCAAAAACATTGTCTGCAAGAAGTAGTACTCAGTTCTCATTTTATATTTTTTCTGTGATCTTGATTATAATGAACAGTGCTTTCTTTTTATTAGCACTCTTCCAAGATTTAGAGCTGCAGGTGACCCACACTTGCAGGCTGGCTATTGCTTATACATAACAAAACTGAACCCAGAATTTGTACTGAGAACAACTGTACTAACGAGGTGGAAATAAAATGTGTTGGCAAAGAAAGACCACGTGCAGGAAAGTAATTTCAGTGCCATGAGCAGGAAGTGCACTAAAACAAAAATCTAATTTACCTTGAGGCTGGTGGCTGGTTTGCACCAGAGCTCTCTGCAGTCACTGAGGCTGGAATTGTAGAGGCATTGCCTATTTATTCTGATGAGGTCTGAAAGCATTTCATTAATGAAATCTGTATTGTTATCACTGTTTCGGAGATGAGGTAACTAAAGGAAGAAAAGGAAGGGGTCTTGTCTGATGTCATCAAGCAGGGCATAGCCATACAGATATCAATGCAAGTATCTTGAGTGTCAGCCAAGGTAATTTTCTAGGATCTTTATGAAGCTTTCTTTAGGTAACGATGACACGGGGCATAAAGGGGGAGGGTAAAAGATTTGTCTATTTACTGTTGCTTCCTGCTATTCCCATATGAAGCAATGTTGGCATTGTTATTCCAAATGATGGAATGTTTGGGCTATGAGTGTGATGGGGTGCTGGGCCCAGACTGGTTACAGGAGCAGGGCATATAGCAGCTGGTACAGTGGATCTGGGGTCAGGCCACAGCTGTGAATGGTGGAGATCTGATCTCTGCTCTGCATAGATGGACAGTCAGGGGAAACCAGCCTTCAAAGTGCCATATTAATTTTATATTTAAATAGGAGAAAAGCAGAGGGCTAATAATGCTCTTGTAAGTTGCTATTTAATACTAACCTGCTGATTTTCCAAATTCCCTTTCTGCCTATTCCCCATAAATTTTCTGTTGGACTATTCTCTGAAAAACCTTGAGGTATCTATCAGAGAATTGCCAGTACTGACTACCAGTTGGATAATTCTGCTTCAAACTCTTATCCAAGAAGTCCTTGGTGAGGCTTCCTGCTTAGTTCAAGGTAGAATGAAGTCTGTCTGAGAATTTGGGGCAGTGACTGCACTGTTCGTTCTCTTTTCCTTCTCTCCTTCACCAGAGCGAAAGTTCAGGACAAGATCCAGCTGATCAATAACATGTTGGATAAGGTCAATGAGATGATCATTGGTGGTGGAATGGCATTCACCTTTCTTAAAGTGCTCAACAACATGCAGGTACGAAAAGAGCAATTCTGGGTCTGCTCCTAGGAAAAAAATACAGTCAGTATATATGGTGGGATTGGAAACTAGGTGTATCAACTCTCCACAAGAGCAAGAAACACTCAGAAGTTGCTTGACAATCAGGTTGCAAAAGTTGGATTGCAGTATGTGTCTTAGTGCTCTAAGAAGTCTTCCCAGAATTGCTGAATGGTGTGGCTTGACTGCTGCTGTTCTTTTATGTACCAACCAGTAGATAAACAAATGCCTTTCATTTTTTCCAAATAACTTCTGTAGATTGGCAACTCTCTGTTTGATGAAGAGGGATCAAAAATTGTCAAGGACCTGATGGCCAAGGCAGAGAAGAACGGTGTGAAGATTACTCTGCCTGTTGACTTCATCACTGCGGACAAATTCGATGAGCATGCACAGACTGGGGAAGCCACGGTGGCTTCGGGCATTCCTGCTGGCTGGATGGTAGGTTTCAGTGGACTAGAGAAAATAACAGGGAGCACTGGGGCTGGGAAAGGCATGTCTTAAAGGAATAAAAAGAGTAATTGAGATCCTTTGCTAACGTTTCTGAAGGCAACCTAGCTGCATGGAGTTCTTGGGCTTAATAAAAAGAAAGCCCTGTGGCGTGTCCTGTTTTTTTTTTTTTTAAGTGTAAAATTGCTTTTGTAGAGATCTGGATTAAAACAGCAAAAAACCTAAAACCTTCAGATCTGAATGCAGTAGGAGTCCCTTTTATTTGACTCAGATTTAATTAGTTGGCAAAAACTTCTAACTAAGACTTGATGCTTCTGACATTGACTTTTAAAAATGACTCCTTCATACTAGGAATGCAAGTACCACTCCAGACTCTGTCCTACAACAGCAACTGCTGGCAAGTTGCTTTGTTACTTAGAAATCAGTGCCTACAGAGAAACTCTTGCCTCATGTCTGGTCTGCTATATCTAAGTCAGTGGCAAGTTTGATGCTATGAAAATGGCACCATCATGCCCTACAAGGCCTGTGGCTATAGGCTGCTTTCTTTGGACTTAGCAGGTGTTTGACGACGACTTGGGGTGAATAGCAGGGTTGTTAGCTTGGACCTTTAATGAAGAGAGGGGGAGGAGCTTCTGAGGATCCCACCAAAAAGGTATTGGTGATTTAAGCTGACGCTTGGCAGGAGGCATATCTCTGAATTCTCCCGCTTGTCTTAGGGTTTGGACTGTGGCCCTGAAAGCATTAAGAAGTTTGTTGAAGTCGTGGGAAGGGCCAAGCAAATAGTGTGGAACGGTCCAGTGGGTGTCTTCGAGTGGGACAAGTTTTCCAAAGGAACCAAAGCTTTGATGGACAAAGTGGTGGAAGTCACTGGCAAGGGCTGCATCACCATTATTGGTAAGTAGTTGCACGTGTTCCTGCTTTTCTAAATGCAACAAGGAAGTTTCTGTCTACTAGCACCACATTAAATATGTGGTCAAATTGTTTTTCTTTGTAATGCTTTCAGTTTTCCTTCAGCATGCTGATGTGACTTTAAAAACTGCCTTATGTACTGAGGATCTGGGAACAGAACCAGCCTGCAGCAAGGCTTTGTGCCTTAAGCTGAACAAAATCTTATTTTTTCCTGTCTGATTTCATTTTCTTGTGCTACAGGTGGTGGAGATACAGCTACTTGCTGTGCGAAGTGGGATACTGAGGATAAAGTTAGCCATGTCAGCACTGGAGGTGGTGCCAGCCTGGAACTGCTAGAGGGTAACTGTTCTTTTCTCTTGTTTGAGCAAATTGGGCAGTTCTGGGTGCTCTGCATTGTTCTGATAGTCAGGAAAACACAACAACAGGGTGAACGTCTTCTCTGTTTCACCAAGTGGAGTTGTAGGTAGCTTTTAAACAAGGAGAGCAATGAGATCCTCATAGCTCTTTTTTTCTTCCTCCTAGAGGAAGAGTAAAGAAAATTGAGTATTCTTGCAAATAGGATAAACTGCCACTCCCAGGCAGCAAAAAAGCTGGAACAGAAAGTAAAACAGTCTTGAGAGCGGGCTTTTTATTTACAGATGATTCCCTGGGACAAGTTAACCAGGCTGTTCATAGTTTCCAGTTTCAGTTAGGGAAATCTCATTGGAATAGTCTGAAATTTTGATTTACAAGCTTCCTTTTGGGAGCATTGTTTAAAATCCCCTGGTTTTGGGGAGCCCTCTAGCGATCACTTAACAAATCTGCACAAGAATGCTCGGAATCCAAAATGGTGAGAATTTAGAGCATTCTTCTAATGAGTTGCATTGTACTCTAAATGAGTTTTTATTTCCTCTGGTAATTAGCTGTTTCCCAATATGTGTAAATTATCTAATGCTGTCAACTTCCCTGTAGAAGAGAAACTGCAATAAACTGCATTGCAGCTGTTGGTTTCCAGCAGTTATATGTGAGACAGAGCTTTTGTTTCTGTTGCCTAGGCAGTGATGGTAAAGGGAAAGAATGCAGATGGCTAGAATGAAACTGTGCAACTGATTTATTTGCAAGGACAAAGTTGTCTTAAGTTTTGGCCCAAAATGTGGGTTTGTTGTGTGATCTTTTAAATGTAACGGAAGTCTAGCTAATTAGAAAAGCCTCTGAAGATTATTTTAAAAAGAAAAAATGGTTGGTTGTGAACAGTGTTAAAGTTCAGTGCTGCCGCACAGCTCGTGCATTCAAAGGTAGGTTGGAGAGGAGCAGAAAATTCTCCCTTCATTATTAAAGTAGGACAATAAGCTAAGAAGATGCTTTAGAAAGCATTGCACTGAAAAAATAAAAATAAAAAAATGCGGGGCCCCCATACTCAAAGAGAAGCGTATTCCTTACTCCCGTCTGTTGGAATGAGGTGTGCAAATATCTGTACCTGGGTGTTTCAGTCCCAGGAAAAGACTCAGGTCTTACAGCAGGCTCTGTGCCTTGTTCTTAATTCATTCTTAAAATTTCCACCACGTGCTCCAAAATGCTATTTACATGCCACTAGGGATTGAAGGAAGTATGCAGCAACTCCCTAGGTCCAATCAAAAAATCAGTTTGCCATCAACCTTCATGGAAAAATATCCTAGGTGTTTGGATCTGACCCTAGCAGGAACTTGGATAGAAACTAAGCATTATTGTTAATTGAGCATTGACAACTGTGGGCCATTAATCTGCTGCTGACATGAGTGCAGCTGTGCTCTGGATACTCACCACAGCCCCAAAATGTATTTGCTGTGTGTAAATGTAACATACATGCCTTCATAGCCACAGATGTCAACAGGAGTGCATGCATCTTTAACCTATAGTTTCTGTTTTTTTATCTGTAAATGTTGCAGTTGTAAGCATAAAGCTAAGTACAGTTGGAGCGTCCTTAACTTTATTGGAATCTTTTACCTAACAGGTAAAGTTCTTCCTGGTGTGGATGCCTTGAGCAATGTGTAGAGAATGGTTTATCACCCCAGTTCCTGGTCCCGTGCACAGCCCCTGAGATTCAACACTTCAGCGCTTCTGTATTTCATCTCTGAGACAGGCAGATCACAGAATGTAAACCGAAACTGGACAGGGTTGGAGGAGAAGACAGGAGAGAGATGATATGACTGCAGTTTACATGATGTGGATTTGTCCACTCTTATCCCACTTGAATTAATGTAGTGCATTTAAACCATTGTTGTGGATTTAGAGTGTATATATTTATATCTTGCCTTTTCAAAGAGATTAATCCCTAGTAGACACATCTGTTTCTCAGAAAGGAGTGCACTGTGTAGCTTCTTCAATGTTCCTAGCAGACATTTTCATCACTTGCCACAGTTCAGAGTCAAGAGGGGACTCCAATTTTTTGGAGGCTGATTGTAATGGCTGCTGAATAAACATATTTAAAATGCCAACAACTTGTATGTGGTCCTTCTTTCACGTTTTTGGAACAGGTTATGTTACAGTACCTTTGTTCTAAGCATCAGGAGTCAGATCTTTTTCCTTTTTGTGCTAATTGCAGTATTTGCAAATATCCTGTTGTTTTTATCCATGCATTTGTAAGCATCCAGTCCAAGTGAACTTTGGTAAGAAGTTGTTGCAGATACACTGTTACGTCAAAACTTCCATACTATCAAGTAATAAATGTGCAAGAATATTTTTAAAGTGCAAATTTAAAAGCATGGTTCTCTCTAGAGAACTTGCTGTATAGTAGGCATCTATTGTATCTAATCTGAGTACTGGAACCTTTGAAGACACAGGTCAAAACTTAAGATTCTTACCTCTCTCCTTTATATGCAAAGAGAACCACAGTGCTCTCCTTTGCTTGAATATGTGATCCAAAGAAGCACTAGAACTAGCATAGCAAAGCAACCACTTTGGACAAGTGGGTTGTGTTTGGGGACTAAGCACACTGCAGACCCACAAGGGACTGCCAGCAGAGGACCACCAGTAACTGTATGCAGTTGGAATTCCCATTTTGGCTGTCAGGGGTTGTTGTCTCCTATCTTTGCTGTAGGGCCCAACTGCAAGCACAGGGTGGCTCTAAACCAAAACCAGGGCTGCGCCAAACTTCAGATTGGTTTGAAATCAGCCAAAAGTGTGGTTTGAATTTGGTTAGTCATAGTTCCATTCAAGAACTGCAAGAGAACTCGCGTCCAGCTGAACTGCCTGTGCATCTTCTAGCTGGATCAGAGAACAGAAGCTGCTCTAAAACAGCGACTGCCTGCTTTGTCAGGCTGCCATCTGGGGTGTTTTGTATGGTCTGAGTTGAATAAAGCAGCTGGGACGAACTATGGAGAGAGTCTTTGAGGTAAGCAGCAAGCCACAACACAGAGTATCCTTTTCACTTAATTGGTACATACATACCTTCATTTTGTCTTGGTAATACTGTGTATGTGCTGGAAATAGACAGGGTCTATCTGCCAAATATTGCTAGGTCTCAGTGGGATGTGAATTAAAACCCAATAAAGTTTAAGTGCATATGAAGTTGCATATGAAACTTATACTTCATGGATTTTAAACCTAAAAGTAACTCTTGCAAAGAAACTAGAAATAATGCAAATGTCTGCAGCACTGTGGTTTTCTCCTCCTCCTTTCCTTTGTAACTCTCCCAAGCATTGTCTGATTACGCATGAATGATGCAGATTTTTGCTAGGATTGCTTTCTAGCTGTTACTCATGTTTTCCAGGCAGGGGTGCAGACCTCCGACAGCTGCGGTAACGAGGCAAAGAAAAGAGTGAGCTTGTCAGCCACAAAAAGACTATGGATTTTGGAAATCCAGTACTACAAAAACAAACATTCCACCATGTTTTATAACGGACCATTCTTGTCTGGCTCTGGCAAACAAGGCCTTGTGACAGCACAGCCCATTTTAGTGTCACTCTTATACCCGTATTGCTGGATTCCCATGGAGCAAAAACAAGACTTTCTCTCCATAGTTCCTTTCTTGGTATTTGCAGTGAAAGGTTGGTGTGTGGCCACTACCTCACTCCCCCCCACCCCACTTCTTCATCACAAGCAACAAAACAAAGTTGTAATCAAATATAGCAAGGAGTCACAAGGCTCCATGAACACAGTTGTCTGCACTTAAAAACATTTTTGCACCTGACTTTGGATACTTGTTATTCCATCTTTACAATGTTGGGGGTGGTGGTTGTCTTTTTGTGTGTTTATTTTAATTATTACAACTTTCATGTCTGTATGCTCGCCCTGACAGATGCTTGGTTTTAAAGTGAAGGGGATGAAGCATAGACTGCAGGAGCTGTACACTCGATGACCAGCAGTTGATTATAGACAATTTCCAGTTGTTTAAGCTTTACCTATTAAGTATTTGTTTTAGTAAAAACTACTGAAGTGATAAAATATTTTGAGGCATCTAGAAAAATGTGAAAAACTTAGGTCCTCATAGCTGAGATCATAAAAAAATGTTGATATGAAAAACTAAATTTGCAGTCAGGAAAGTAAAATATGCTTCTCTTAGGCAGAAATACATGGGCTTTCTTAAGGGTGTCTCCCTGTATAAATTAGTCTACTGTAAACGGCAGGAGGTAGAGAAAGTGTTTCCACATAGTAAAAGCGTAATTGATGGCAGTTTTTCAAGTTACTCAGTACTGAAAATTGCAGTCACAGGTAGCACTGGTGACTCAAGGCCACAGGCAGAGCCATCAGCCCTGGTGTGCCAGAGGCAGGGCAAAGTAGTAATTGCAGATCGGGCCAGCCAGGAGGCCAACTGCGTGGCAAATGTACCTTTGTACATCAGAAACACCAAACCTTTGCGCTCCAGCGCTGCCTTTCCACAGAGGGGGCCTCGGGTGGGCAGCAGCCATTTTGTGAAGCAAGCCACCCCGTGGGGGGCGCATCCCACTCCCTCGGCGGTAAAACCACCTCCGTCTTTTTATTTTTGGACACCGGGCTCTGCCTGGGCAGTGTTTTTGAAAAGGACTTGAACACTTTTAGCCCCTCAGTTGCCTCCCGGTAAGGAGCTGCTGGTGGACCCAGCAGAGCCTGACGGGGCAGCTCTCTGCCGCCCATGGCCGCCTCCCCTCAGCCGAGCGAGGCGGAGCTGGCCGCGAGAAGGAGGAGGAGAAGGAGGAGGAAGAGGAGGGCGGACTACGCCTCCCGGCAGTCTCCACAGCGCCCGGCCCAACGAAGGATGCCGGGTGCCGTAGTAGGGGCCGACTGGTGAAAGTTAATAACCCAAGGCGCCTCTCCGAGCTCCGCGGCGCCTCTAGTTGCCATGCCGGCTTTGTCGCCTCGGCGGGGGCAGCGGCACGATGGATGAACGGGCGGCCGCCGGGGCAGGCGCCCGCCGGGTAAGAAGCGGGAGGGGAGGAGAAGAGGAGGCTCTGGCCGCCGCTGTGAGGCCGGCTCCGGGAGGGGAAGGCGGCTTCGTGGTGCTCCGGGTAGGGCCCTTCCCGCCGGGATGTCGGGCTCGGAGGCAGGTGCAGCGGGGAGCGGGGGAACGTGGCCCCGGCCTTTTCCTTGGAGCCCCCTGATCCTTCGCCCAGCCTGAGGGAAACGCCGGCCTCGTACACACACCCCAGCTGCCCCCCTGGCTCCCCGCTGCCCTCCCAGAGAGAGAAAAGTCCCTTTGTGGGAGGGGAGAGGGCTGTGAGGGTCTGCTGTGGGTATCTGCTGCGGGGACCTGGCTCAGTCCGTGCAGAGGAGAGATCGGAGCTGTCCTGACCCTTCCCAGGTCCATTTTCAAGTCCAGGGGATGTTCAGCTGCCCATAGTCCTGCAGAAGAGGTCCCTGGCCTGCCTGGTGCCTCCCAACCCTGCTTGCCCCCAGCACTCACAGCAGCCTGAACCCCGAATCAAGCAGAGGTGACCCCAAATCCCCCAGCTTCCACCTCTGAGAGGAGAAAGCGTCAACATGTGGGTGATAATCTCATAAGTGCTGAAAAGCTCTGCTTTTGTGTCCTTGCCCTTTACAGAATGGGGTCCCACTAGCCCCTTCGGGTCTGGGTTTAGCTGTCCCTGCTGCCACTTTGCGGTCTGCCCTCAGGTGCAAAGACTGTGTGTTTTGTTAGCAGACTGATTCAGGTAGGCCTATAAATAAATACTCACCATCAGACTTAGCATATGGCTGAGGCAGAGCCACAGTTCCATCTGTCTTGATACCAGGATATCTTTTTGATAAAGGTAAGGGCTGGAAGCCTGAATCTTTAGTCACACATGAACTTGGTGGGTGACCTTAAACATCCACTGCTTTTGCTTGGTGCTGTAAATAGCCCCAAATCAACTGAATCACCAGCATGTGGTAGGATGCCCCAACATTTCCATGGCACAGGATCCTTGGGGGCTGTTCTCACTTTTCACAACGTTTGGGCACAGGTTCCTTGCCTGGAATCCACCATTGTGCAAAGCATAAAGAAGATACCCATTCGATACTCAGGTTAAGTTTCTGCATGTCACCTCTAATAAATGATCCTCAGTTCAGCCCTAATGTGATAGAAAATATCAAATTCCATTTTAATTCTCTCCTCATCTTTATTCCACTTTTTAATAATAATTTTTCATTAAGCCGCTAATCCTGTCCTAGCACTTCTAACCAGTAAGGCTCAAGGTGCTTTACAAAAGAAGTAAGAATATTATTATTCCAATTATCCTCATTAAGGCCGATATTCTTAACTTTTCATCAGCTTCTACAGATGATATAGGTCATAAATAATTAAGAGTACAATCTAATTAAAATAAATCCCCAGTCGTAAAGCAGAGGGCTGCACTGAAGTAGCCAGCCTTCAAAGGCATGGCCTTGTAACCTAATCTCCCCAACCAGGCAGTATCTCACTAACCTGCGACTCCTCGCTCTCCTGACCTTGCTGCCCCTGCAGCAGGTACTTCCAGGTGCCTGTGCAGGACCCCAGAGAGGGAGAGGGCCAGGGTGGTTGTGACAAAAGGCATTCTTGAGAGTGTTCTCCTATAGAAGCCCCTTATTGGGGCATTTGAATAAAGGTCTGGTGTTCGGAGGGTATCAAAACCTACAGTCAGAACTGAGCAAAGGTAGGCATGGAACTAGTTCACTTTTTTAGCGGAAGAGAACTAGTTGTTGCAAATTAGAAATGTTGCTCAAACTGGATTCCAGAAGATACAAAGAAGGTTGTGTTCTGGGTCAAGTTCATATGCGACCTAAATAGAATTCTGACCCACAAAACTCACTGCACGCCAACTTCATCAAAGTCAATGCGAACTTTCATGTCTGGGAGTTCAGGCTCTAAACTGCTCCTACTGAAGTGGATCTCTGTATTCTAACACCCAGGAGTCCCCGCTGGAAGCTGGCTATCTCAGGACTGCTGTTTATCTACAGAATTCGCCAGCAGGGCTACATGGGTGAAATCCTTGTTCTCATTCCAAATACCTGCTGTCACGTATTAGTTATTCTGTGGGAATGTTTGTGCTCTGATTTGTGGTGATGACCTAATTGCAGCATTCTCATTAGGCAGAGAAATTTGAGTTTGGCTTTCTAGTAAGTCAGTCATTGCTCTAGAATAAGTCTACATCAGTACTGCCACTTCAGCCCAATGTTTTATGGGGGATCATAAGGCTGGTTTTGAAGTGTGTGCATCTATAACAGCATCTCACACTACCATTGTAACGTGTAATAGCAAGCATAGACCATCTTGTAGGTAGAAATGGCTGAATCTGATGAGCTCCAGCAGCTTTCTTACCACTGAGGAAACCACCTGTGTTGGTGTGGTGTTGGGTAATTTCCTTGAAAGTTGGCGATACACAGAAAGAGCTATGAACAAAGCTGGAAAAGGCCAGCCTGTCTTTCTGACCCTCTCATGAAGACACTTAGTCTTGGCCATGGGGATGTCAGTGTAATTTTCAGAGTTAACTCAAAGGGATGCTGACTGCATGTTGTATTAAAATGAGTCCCCGAGACCCATAGGGCCTGGTAGAGGCACGATTTCAATCCATCTGTGCTGTAATTTCTTCATTTGTAAAACCCAAATGTATTGTGTTAAACTGTAAGTGTCTGGTATGCTGGGGTATTTGAATAGCAAGGCATGGCTGGAGCTCCGAGAAATGCTGGAGGTACTGGAAATGCTCTGCGAATGATCGGGGAAGCCGTGGAAGGGAGGCGGCAGGGAGTGCAGACACCTTGAGCTGCAGAAAGAGGGTGAGAACAGGAGAAAGGGCCAAAAAACTTAAAATAGAAAAGAAAAAATAGTGTGTGGGGCAGACGGTGTACAGAGAAGTGTGGAAGAGCAGGTCTGGAAGGACATGGGAACAGAAGTAAACCACCGGTGTTCAAAAGCAAATTGGTGTGGTGTGGACAAGGCTTTGCAGCTGCGTGTTTTAATGGTCTCATGGAAACGTGGTGCCACTTCTGGAAGGGAGGAGGGAAGAGGATTCCTGGAAAAGTGCATATACGCACAAAGAAGCCTTTGGTTTCTTCCCTTGCACATTTGTAGAGAACTCACGTCTTTCCCTTACCCCAGGAGACAGTCCCATTTCCTTTCATTTACCAGTGTTTGGAAGGCAGAAGGAGATCAGGCACTGTTGGGTTCCCTTATTAACTTAATCTGTGGGAAGCCCTACATAAATCACTGAATTTCCTAGTCTTGATAGGACAAGATATTTGTACAGTGAAGTCAAACAGAAGATTGAGGTACCTGCACAGGGAGGCTTTGACACTGTTCCAGTCCTGTGCCTGTGACTCTTACGCGTGCGTTCCTTTGAAGTCTGAAGCTTAGGAGTCTGCATTAATGATCAAGGGACCGAGCTGAATATGGAATTCGAATGGTACGAAGGTAAAGGTGTGGGCATGAATGTGGGAAGAGAATGTGTAAGAGTAGTCTGACATGTATAGTTAATATTATAAAAAAAGAAGTCAGCATGTTAATTTCCTACAGTTACTCAAGTTCTCAAGTCTTATGGCATCTTCATATTTCATGTAGATCAGTGATCTCCTGCTGGGTCCTGTCATGTCCAGCATTCTAACTTCCTTAACCAGTGGAAGACTAAAGGTTTGAAACCTTTTGCTGTTCTGTACGATGGGAAACTCGTTCTGATCCCTTAGGCAGGAATCTCTGTTCCCCACACAGTGTTTTAGAGCCCTGTGCTTGGCACTTGGCTGTCACTCTCTGTCCCACTCTGCCAAGTGTCAGTGATCCCTGAATGCTTACCGAGTTCCTTAGGACTCCCAGCAGATGCGAAGCACTTCTGAAGTTGAGATTTGTCAGGAACAGAATGCATTAGAACATTTATTTCTGACTTTGACTTATGACTAGGGTAAAACTTACCTATTTTTACCACTGTGTTTTTTCTCATTAGGGCTCTCAGCTGTTAATCTAATTCAGGAGCTCTTCTTCCTATTTTTTTAACTTCATAAAGTAAAATAGTTAAAGGAAAATGTGGCATGTCTTGCTAAACTTAATATACAACTATCTCCTGACTGAAACAGTGAGATAGACCCTTGGTTTCAATTTCTGACCCCCCAGTTTTAATTGATTTTTCCAGAACTCCACCCTAACTGCTGCTTTTTCTTAATTGCAAATAATTCCCCTATAAGGATCACTTGAATTTAGCTTTCTTGGAGAGCCTGAGCACAGATTTCCGGGCTAGATTTTTGATTCTCGTGTTATGTAGGGACCTTATCAGGCAGATTGCAAGGTGAGGTGGTATTGATGTCCTTCAGGACATGGAGCAGCTCCCTAGGGGACCTACAGAGCAGGGCTGCCCGGAGCTTGGCAGCCACTCTCCAAAAATGGCTTCACTGTGACAGGACTGCATTATAAATCCTCATGTTTTTTTTTTTTTAATGCATGAGATTTCTTTATGTGGATATTTAATACCATAAATGAATATTTATGGTGGTGCTTGAGGTCTTTGGATCAGGTGTGTCATACAAAGCTCTGACCCAAAGCCCACTGTCGCCCAGCAGAAAACCTCATCTCTCACATTGCTCCCCCCTCTCGCCCCCAGGGATTTAAAAATAAAAATTATTTTAAGTGGTTCAACACGTACTGAGCCTTAGTTTGTTAGCTAGAGCATAATGTCTTTCCACAGCGATGTTCAAAATGAAAGAATAAAAAGCTACCTTGAAAAATAGCCATTGGGAAGCAGAGCAGCAAAAGCCAAGAAACTTGAGCCCTTTGCTAATGAATACTCTGTCCTTAACTCACATTGTCTCTTTTGTTTCCCACACTTTCATGAGCTGCACATGGATTCAATTTGCCAGTCTTTAATCCTTCTTGCTGATGCCTGATCTGTGTGTAGTTTGGAAACTGGGACAGCTGTCACTTAGGTACTTGGCTTTGGTTTTATTTTATTTCGCTGCCGATCTGTTTGGCCCTGCTATGTCTGCGGCATGGATGCAGCGAAATAACCCACAGGGGTGTGGACGAGGCTCAGGTACACGCTGGGCAGAAGGAGACAAGGCTTTGGCAGCCTCCTGGGCAAAGGTGTAACAGAGAAGGCTGGGAGCAGGTTGGCTTTGATGAAAGCATAGCAGCATTTCCACTGCGACTGCCATTGGGGAAGATGTTGGTACTGCACTAAGACTTTTACGAAGAGCTGTTTTTCTTGGCGTAGCTCTAAAATTGATGGAAAGTCAGAGTGGAGCCAAGGGATTTGGCATTGCGGGAACTTCTCACACCAGCTTGCCTTTGTGCTGCTGCACAGCAGAAGTGCTTTCTGCAGAGCGAAGCATTAAACATCAGATGTTTATTTGCACCAGTGAAATTTATTCTAGTGAATGATGATTGCCTGTAGTAAATACACTTCTTAGCAATGACTGTATTGTTTCCAAAAACATAATTAGCTCTTGGTTGTTGTTTGCTAAATTGATAGGGTTCTAATTAATCATCCTTTTAAAATAAAAATGGCATTTCACATTAAAAAATATAATGCATTTTCTTTTTTCCTGTAGATAACTCCTGAACAAAGATCACCAGCAGAGAGTGCTGGTGCTCTTCCAGAATCTGCAGCAGATTCTGAAGTAGATTGTAAAGTCAAATCAGACTTTGTTCTGTAATTCTATTTTTAGTTTTTTTTTTTTTATTTTGTTTTTTAATGTTAATCAGCTATCTGTTACTTGATTATCTTGCTGCCTCTAATTATCAATCTTTGTAGCTCGCTACAGGAGAAAGACAGCTTTTAGGAGAACAACTATGTACACAGAAAATCTCTAATTGCCACTTTTTCAAGCAATTACAACAGAATTTCATGTATCTTGTTCTAATGCATTTGCTCTTTTTTATGCATGACATCTCTCCTTTCATTCCACTTCTTTAATTTCATGTTAATGAAATTAAGTAATCTGTTTACTATTCAGTACAGCTTCTCTCTAGTGGGAGAAGGTGGCCATGCTCCTACAGTCTGTAGAGCTGTAGCGTCTATGTGGTGCTCACTCTATCACCAAGATTATTTTTGACCTGCCAAGGCAGTGGGAGATTGCTTTTGGTTGGGCCTCTCTCAGATCTCAGTCTGATTCTGACATCAGTATCAAAAAAGAGTTGCAAAAGCTTTACATTGAAAAGGAACACTGGCCATGTCCCCATGATGTTTATAAGTGTGTTGGCACCATTATTAGTCCTGGAGACATGAAAGTGGTGAAGCTTTTTGGTGTTAAATCAGACAGTTTTTCCCCTCATAATATCTGTGGTCAGATCAGGATTGTTAAATCTGTTTTTGCTGCAGAACCTGCTGGAATCTCAATCTCGTGATTTCATACATTCTTTAGTCATCGAGAGCAAACAAAGGCCGTGTTGAAGTGTAGGGCCTCTGTGCCTTGCTCTTACACTTCACTCTTATCCAGGCCTGTTGGGAGCTTAGGGAGTCTCTGAGTTCATTTCAGCTAAATCTGAAGAGAGATCTCCTTGGAAAAAAGAGGCATGAGAAGCAAAGTGTGCAGAGAGACGAGGGAAATAGTCAACTTTCACCCATTAAGGGCCTTACTATACAGTAGACATCAGTTAAAGGCTTACAGCCCTTCTGAGGAAGAACAAGCATCTTGTAAAGAAATCTCTGTGTCCGAACTATCCTTGCCGGCCTGATTTTGCAAAAACTGCGTTTAAGTCTACTGGAATGGGCTGTGAATTCATGTAGAGCAAAGCTGAAACATTTTGTTTGTTTTTTACAAAGTTGGCAGTTGTTTACCACTCTTCTAGTAACACCAACTGCTTCCAAAATGCTCCATAAAAAGGGGGGCAAGGTTCACTGGTTAGCATAATTCTCTTTACAGGTGGTACCTGATCAATCAACTCATGGGTGACACGTCTCTGCTGACCTCTGTATTGCGTCTCTCTGCAGTAAGCTGTCCCTTTTCTCCCCCTTCCTGTGCAGGCCCTTTCTTCACCCGAGGAACCATGCTGAACTTGAGTTACACTCCATTAGAGGTTCCGGCCAGACTGACATAATTTAAGAAATCTTCACGCGCAGCAGCATGCAGAACCCTAGATGAGCAGGAGCCATGGTATGGTGCAAAGCTCAGCAGAGACGTGAGGCTGTCCTTGCAAAAGCCTCTGTATGAGCTACTTCCCTCCCACAAGTTATGTGGTTGTTACAGTTTCATTATATAGAATTGGTAGAATAATTAACTTATATAGAAGGACACAGTAAGAGCTTAGAGAAGGACAGAAGAATAGGTTGTAACTATTCCTGATGTTCTTGTGTTTTGAAGAGTATTTTTCTAGCATTTTTCTATTTTTTTCCTAGTATTTTTTCTATTTTTTTTCTAGCAATTCCCCAAATGTTGTTTTATGGTGGTGTTTATGGTGGTGTTGGCATATGAATATTTGTCATTGCCATCTGTTGGTGAATGTTAACTGGTTTTACATATAATTCATGCCTGTCTCATCTCTGCCAGATTGATTTCTTTATTTCTTCCTCTTCAGAAGACATAACTGGTCTCCAGCTGCACCCAGTGACAGGACCTGAGGGAATTTTTCAGGGTTAGTTACAGCTCAGGCCTGACAGCAGCATCAGGTCCTCTGAACTTGACTTAAAGCTGGCCGTGCCTGCCCTGCTGGTGGTTAAACGGCAGCAAAAGCTGCGATGCTGCAGCAGAGCTGTATGTCCGAGGTCACTGCGTGTGCAGGTCCCGTGGTCTCTAAAAACTCCACATCTAGACTCAACACGCAGCCAAACCACTTCGCCCTCCTCTTCCTTGTTGCCTTCTCCACGTGTTTCTTGTGACTATGTGGTTTTGGAGTCTTCTGATCTTACTTTAATCTGTATGCTCTGGCATGTTTTTTCACGTTTTTTCGTATTTGTTCATTTACCTGCTTTTCTTCTTCCTTATCTGCCAAACTATTTGACTTCTGTGGCAGGAGAGAGAAAGAAACCTCCCTTGTCACAGTTCTTAGCTCCTGCTCATCTAACAAACTTAGCCTCATCTCCTCTTCTGAGTCTTTTTTACTGTTGCTTGCATTGCTGTTTGTTTACTGTGAGGCCATTATTTCACTTAACAGTGTATTTACAGACTAGACAAAGAATTCCCAGCCTGGAGGGGTGTGGGGGGAGTCCTGTCTGGCCCCATGAGCTAAATGGCACTTCTGAGCCCTGTGAACGGTTTATTTTTTACATGGCAGAAGAAAAGCACTGTTAAACTGCCGCGGGATCAGAGATGCACAGAAATTAATTTCCCCCCCCTCAGCCATGCTGAATGGACGCAGGAGTGAGCGACGATTCCTCCCCATACGTGAGGGATAATATCAGCAGCTTCCTGAGCTCCAGCTGCTGAGGACAAAGGACGGCAGAGCTGCAGTGATTCCTGGAGGGAGGAACTTTAAGATGGAGGAATTTTAAAGAATGCCAAGGACAACCTCTTTAAAAAAAAATGTAGGTGGAGCAATTCCAGGTCATCCAAATGCTTTGTAAGCTCAGGATTTATTTTCCTCCTTTGAAATAGTTGCCGTTGTGGCATTTATCTTTTGCGCTTTTTAACACACCGCCTGTGACCTTTGTATGATTGCATAAATTGGCCCAAGTACGCTGGAACAGTTATTAGGAACCCCTTTCTTATGTTGTTTCCTGAATTCCCACATTGTGGCGTGATGTGTGTATGGAAACGGCTCGCTTCCTCCCCTGGCAGCCGTTCAGACAGCCCTTGTGTGCTGGAGCTCCTGAGCGCTGTGCTGGGCGTGAGCTGGATGCAGGGGGGAGAGTATTTGAAGAGAGAGAATTTGGATTTTGTGCGTCTTTGTTCTTTTCCAGTTTCGATAAAGCTATTATCTCCATTGTGCGGGTTAAACATGAGCAGCGCTAGCGTTCTGTAGAATAAACAGCAGCAGATGACTTGAGGTTACTGTGCCTCGGGCAAGGCTAGCTGCTTTTCAGTGTCTGAATGAAGCAGTATTTTCACTTTCCGTATGACTCTACCTTCTTCTCTCTTTACTCCCCACTCTATTTTCTTACAGTATGTGGGAGGGAGATGGGACGTGTGATTGAAGCTTACTTTCGAACTCTTTAATTCACTGTAGCTATATATTTCCCTTACAACTCCACCCCACAGCATCTAGGAAATATGTGCTTCATTAACTTGTTCTGTCGTCTTTTTTTTTGCATTTGCAAACCATAAGGTTATGGGATGTTAATGAATTGTTTACATGTGCTTCTACATTTGTTCCAATGCATGAATATCAATTACAGGGGAAAAAATAGATGTTTATATACACTGCGTTTGGGATTTCTGAAGTTGGACTTCCTGAAATCTTTTCCAGATCCTTCTTTTAAATGGGAAGAGTTGCAAGTGGTGGAAAGGAGTCATTTCCTCAGAGCAGCTGAGGGGTAGATGGCTGAATCAAATTCTCTCATCGAAGAGCCCAAACACACTCAAGTCAGTGGGCCAGGTCCCACCGTGTGAGGATTTGATGTGTGGCCAGTTGTGGCACTTCTCATTCTTTCGGAAATGGATGTTGAACCTTACCAAGTGTGTACTACTTAATGGGCTTAATATTTACGTGGCCAGGCCATAGTACTGTACGCAGCCTGCTGGTGACTGCTTCTCGTTCACTCCTCTGTTCTTTCTCGAAGCCACCCTTTGCAGCTCCTCCTGCAGCATGGACAGCAGTGGCCTCACTGGGAGGGCTCATGCAAGTTGTATGAAAATGTGGCGGTGAATTGTGAGCAAGGCAGGGTACCGTGGTTTATGCATAAATTCTCCTTTGTTGAAGGACCAGTTTGTTACCTGGGGCCTTGTTTAGACTGGGGCTTTGCCCTTATTGCGGCATGGGTCTCGAAGTTAGAGTCACTTACCCCATCTTGAAAGCAGAGCACTGCCCCTCCTATGTGGAGGTTTGCAGCCTGCTGGTGCCCCGTTCACTGCCATTGCCCTGGCTGTTCCATGCTCCGAAGCAGGGAGACTGGACTGAGGCTCTTTTATGAACACATCTTGGGATCCTTTGTGGGGAGATGGGCACAGAGGACAGGCGTGGTTTTTTTGTGTGTGTGTGTGGAGGTTGTTACATGTTTAAAGCCAAACTACTTCTACAGTTGAAATTCTGTGGTAGCTGTGTGATCACAGGCACTGAATCTTTCATCAAAAACCCCTCTGAGTGCAGTTACTGCCTTTTATCAAGTGACAAAGTGTTAAAAACAAACAAACAAACAAAAAACCAGCAAAACCTTGGGGAGCACGCCGAAGTCCCTTCTCTTCCCACAGTCCCCTGGACCCCCGCGTGTCGGGGCAGCAGAGGTCCGAGCACCTCGGAAGGCGTCAGGCTGGCTGAGGAGCTCAGCTTTGAATTTCTGTGAACCAGAAGCGGCGGGGAGGCAGCTCCGCGGCGCTCTGCCCGCACGCCGCCAGGCAGCGCCCGCTCTCCCTGGCGGGACGGCGGGACCCGCTCCTCAGGGGCGCGTAATGGCGGGGCCGGGGGCTGTGGGGCCGGGGCTGTGGGGCTGGGGCTGGGCTTGGGGTTGGGGTGGTTGGGGTTGGGTTTGGGGCTGGCGTTGGGGCTGGAGCCGAGGGCGGGGGCGCTTCCTGCCCGCCCTGGCGGAGCCCCAGCCCGCGGGGCGCCTCGGAGGCGGAAGGAGGCGGAGGAGCGGAGCAGCGCGGCCCCGGCTCCCTGTCCGTCCGGCCGTGCACACCTCTCCGGCCCCGCGGCTCCTCCGTGCTCAGGTAACGGCGGGGAAGGAGGCGAGGAGCGGCCGGAGCCCGGCTGCCAGCCCCGGCCGCGATGCTGAAGGCTGCTGCCTGCTGCTGACAGCGTTAGGCTTCGCTGCCTGCCATTCCGCTTCCCCTTTCCTCCCCGCCTCGGATTTCCACCCTACCGAATGCGTATTTTTAATAAAAGTCGAGCCACTCGTCCAGCCCGGAGCACGGCCCCCCGTCCTAGCAGAGCGCGGCAGGTAAAAAAAGTTTGTGCCCTCCCCTCCGGTCGTGTTGACACTGAGGATGAAGAAGGATTTGCAAGTGAAAGCGCCCTGAAATGCAACATCTTCTGGAGGGAGCTCTGCCGCTCGCTTCTTGGGTCGCCAGTTCCACCCTTTGCCCCTGCTGCATCCACCGTGCTGCCCTTTACTCCCGGGGGTAAAAACCCAAACACCAAAAAAAACGAGGAGAAAAACTACCTTTGGCAGCGGGGAAGCTTTGTGTGTCTGACCCAAGGAGCTGCTAGTGTCCAGTTGCTGAAAAGAAGAAAACCCTTTTGTCTCCAGCGGATCTGTAGGTAAGAGCCGTGCTCATGGCGCAAGGGACTCGCCGTTCGTTCCTGCAGCCCGGAGCTGGGAGGCACCCTGGCGTTTGGCCATCCTTGCTCGCTCCTTCCTGCAAAGATTGCTATCCACCTTGCAAAACTGACACAGGAAAAATACGCTTGCCCACCTGTTTCACCACCGGCAGTGAATATTAGCTATAATTAATACTTGCATGCTTATGTGTAATCAGTTAGAGTAAAATTCGGTGCAAGTCAGGGAAGTGGGTTTGTGTCGGGCTGCGTTTGAAAGCAGAAGTGTTTCTTGTGATGCTCTTTTCAGAAAATAATCGCAGGCATTGTGCTTGTAATCCACATGTCAAGATTGTCTTTGCTCGTCATGCTTCACAGAGAAGTATGTATGTATGTTTACGTATGCATGCGTGCACATGGGGCTTCCACGATCAGCTGAGATTCCTTGTTTCAGACTGGAGTTTGTTTTACATTAAGTGCGTTATTCCTTGTGTCACAAGGTGTAGAAGTGTTGAGCCTGTAATTAAGGTGTATACACATCTTAGCAGATTATCGAATGTGGCTGGTAACGTGCTTGATGCTGTGCAGTGAATGCGAAGGTATGTTTTCTTTGGGTTTTGTGTTTTTTAAGGCTGGGAACGCAGCAAGGACATGTGCACATAATAATTGGATGGAGGCCCAAGCTCTGTGCAGGGAAACACATTTTGTAGCATAATTACTTTCTCTAGGGGCCAAGTGCTGGATGTGTTCTGGTTTATAAATGATAATACTGCTGTGAATTTCTGATTTTTTCCTTCTCCCCCAGTTCTGTGTCCATACCCACTTCCTCTAGGCCAAAATTTCATCATTACCAGGCTTTTGTGCAAGCGAAGGACCTGTGGAATTTCGTGTGGCTCGTAGCCGGACTCCTCCTTTGCAGGGAGGATTACATTGTTCCCTGTAGAAACACACAGCATCCATCCCCCAGCAGGAGGATCTGGCTGTTTGTGTAGTGGGACCAGCCTTGACATCACGCTCTTCCCCACTGTGTTGGTTTTTCCTGTGGATGATACAGGAAATGCTAAATACCGCAGTGTTGCAGTCCCTCTTCCTCTTTCTTTTTTTTTTCTCCCTCCTCTTCCTCTCCCCTTGGAGGGATTTCTGTGGGGAAAAGAAAGTGGAAAAGGCATTCTGTTTCCCCTGCGGAGGGAGGGAAGAAAGTCAGCAGGTGCTCAGCTGAGGGACCCTCGGAGAGCTGTAACAGCCAGCAGGGCAGCTGTGAAGGTCCAAGCGGGATCTGGCAGAGGACGTGATTCAGGTTTGGGCTGCTGTCTCACCACCTTCAGCTGCCCGTGACTGTTTCAGGTGACCAGGTCTCTCCACCAAATCATGAGTGGGGATGCAAGAACCATCTTCTGGAGCTTGTGCTGCAGCTGTGGAGTGATGGCAGCACTACATTGGTTGTTCAAGACTGATACAGAACTATGAACCCCCTATCGTCAAGACCATGACTCTGTTAAATCTTTGGGTCAGATTTTCTCCAGGGCTGCCTCTCTGCCTTCTCCTAGCAGTAGGGTCATGAGCTGGCCCTGGAGAAATCTGTCCCCTGGGAGAAGTCTCAGTTGCAGGTTCATCTGGGGCACTTGGTCTTCCCTCACCTTTTTCTCCAGGATGCTAGTTTGCAGCATAACCTCAGTCCTTAAAACATTCCTGGGAGCCACAAGCACAACGCAGAATGATTTGTTTCCTCTTTATTGAGGAAAGGGGAGGATTTTCAGGAGGGAAAGGGGTGCCTGCTCTCCCCATGAGCTATCTTTCTGGTTGTGGAGATGCTCTGCAGGTAGCGCTGCCTGCCCTGTTGAGCTGGGCAGTGCAGGTAGGCAGAACGGGCCATATGGGGGAAGACGGGGTTGTAGATCCCTCGGTGATGCTGGCACCTCATAATTTTGGACTTGCTTGACCCGACACATATTTGAGTTTTGATGGCTGGGCAATATGCTGATAGCAGGGCTCATTATTCTACCTGCTTACGGTGACGCATGGCATTGGCTTTTGCTGTAAACATTGCAGAATCAGTATTGCTCTTTCGTAAGGAAGGCTTGAGCGACTCTGGACTAATGCGTGGCCTGCTTTGTATTGCAGAGTGCCGCAGCTGGGCCACAAGGTTTTCATATGCCTGCAATAAGAATGTATAAAAAATCCCTGCAGTCTGTAATACAGCTCAAAGGGCAGCTGATTTAGATGTGCTTGAGTGTTAAGGTCAGGAGATCACATTCCACAGGTTGCTAGATGAAAGTTCTTGAAGAGGGTATAGCATAAATATTTGATTAGTGTAGAAGGGATTGGTGCAAATCCTTTTGTCCCTGCTCCAAAGATATTTTATAGGCAAAGCACAGGGGAAAAAAAAAAAAAAAAGAAACCAAGAAGAACTTACAGCTGCGTTGTGCTAGAGGAAGTGGAATGGTAACACAGAGAATTGTTGTTGAATTCCACTAAAATTCCTCTTGGATACCCCATCTTCAATAACAGCTAAGAGAACTGATGTTTTCAAACGTAAAATGACTCATAATGCATGGGCTCTCGAAGTTGGGTTTAACATTGTATGCAAACATTGCCAGCTGGTGGGGATCTTTCTGGATAAATAAGAACTATTTTTGTACAAGAAGGCTTGAAGGATGTATTTCAGATGCATCCTGAT
This sequence comes from Heteronetta atricapilla, assembly GCA_011075105.1. NCBI lineage: Eukaryota > Metazoa > Chordata > Aves > Anseriformes > Anatidae > Heteronetta > Heteronetta atricapilla. The sequence continues at coordinate 20,700,178 of CM021734.1, read as the reverse complement.
TAGCATAAGCCATTCACTTTGTAAAAGAATAGCAAGAATCTCAGAAGTGGAGATAATTTAATAGTCCCATTGTTCTCTTTATTCTGTCCTTCATCGGCAAACTGACCGATCTTTTTATTTGGAAATAAGGTTGCCTTGCCTAACTGCCACATTTTCCCAATTGTGACGGTGAAACCGAGCACTTGCAACCCCCAAGTTCTCAAAACACAAACCCTTCTCCCTCTTTTATCCCTTCCTTTCATCTCCAGTTGAGTATAATGTAGGGTTGTTTTTGTGTGTGGTTGGTTTTATTTCGGAAGGAACAACATGCACTATTTAACTCTGTACAGCATCCAGCACAATGGTGTCTTGGTCCATGGCTTGGACTCACTGTCACTGTAATGAATGACAAGCTGAAGTGAAATTTCAGCTCATTAAAGGCTTTCTGTTATTAATGTAGAGCGAAATCTGGTGTAGCTGTAGGTTGTTGCCCTATCAGTGTATATACAGAGATAAGTCTTTAATTCCAGAATTATCAACAGTCCAAGTGTATGTTAATGTGAAATCGTTTTAGCTGTGAATGAATCAATCTGCCCGTACCTCTCCTGGGGTAGGACTCCAGTCTGCAGTTCTGCTTCATTCATACTGACAGCTCCTAGAGAGCTGCAGTAACCTGGTGGAAAGACAAAGCCCACAACGAGAAAGTCCCTGCGTGGTAAGATTTCACATTAAACTAACTAAAGTCTGGCTCTGAACACCTGTACATTATGAGACCCTATGTGCAGGGCAAAATAGGGTGAACGTGAGGCTCTGTGCTGAATTAGAGAACTGACCTTTTTCTTGGCAAATGCTTCTTGGCTTATTAGACATTCCCACAATGGGGTGAAGTGCAAACGCTTTCTGAATTCAGGAAGATGCCTGTCTTTCCTCCATGTAACTTTTGTTGCACAGTCCCGTATTTCAAGGTATTTCCAGACACTTGCTTTTGAAGAAGTCTCCTGAAAGGTTTCTGAACTGTGACAGCCTTGTGGATTTTCCCCCCCCTCGCTATTGTGGACGATACAGTGGAGTGGAATGTCCTTGCTTGCCAATGTTTGCTGCTAGGTATCCCCCTTCCATGGAGACCAAATGTTTATAACAGGGTGAGAAAAGCCATTTGTGGGGATTGGCAATAAGGCTGAAGGCTCTCTTTCTCCTCTTCTCTCCACTGAAACACGAGGGAGGACTTGGATCTCTCGGTCCTTCAGAGAAGTGTTTCAAAAGCCCATTGCTGGGGCTGTAAAGGTTCAGGAAGCACCCGAGGATTTGTCAAAATGATTTAGTCTGTTGTGTTGAATCTGGGCCACAACCGAGTTCTGTAAGCTCGTTTCCTGCTTTGAGGAACCCTTTGCTCATCTTGCTTTTTGATGCGTGCTTGTTTTCTAGATTTGACTTTTGTCTCCCTCTTTTGCTCGATCTTCTCTCCGTGCGTGCCCCATGTATCACATCGTAGGCTTTAAATCATTGTCTTCATGAACGAGCAGGCACACAGCTGTCCTCGGAGTCCAGATCGGCTGCAGGATTAACAGCTTCTCAGCTGTTAAACCCTGTTGGACAGGAGAGCATATTCCCAAGAACTGGAAGGCAATGCCAGCCACAGGAAGAGTCGCCTTACCACAGCCTCCACGCCGTGGCTGCGTCTTCAGCTTCTGCAAAAGGTTTTGGCTCATGCTTGAAACAGATCTGATGCTGAAGTTGTGTACATGTGAAAACGTAGAGCATGGTAGGAGAGCTCAAAGTCAGCAAAGATCCAGGTCTTGCATACAGCTTGGCTCTCCTGAGTAGTCTTGAAATGTAATCTTCAAGGCAAAAGGAAATAAATCTCAACAGCTTTGGAGAACACTAGTGTGAAGGAGGCCCTAGGAGCAATGCATTTCTGAATATGCAGCATAATGTTTGACTGACTTGCCTATTACGCCTTCAGGTGAAAGGAGTTTTTCAGGGTTGCTGTAATTTGTGTTTACCTAGACACTCAGACATAATTTTCTAGCTAATGATATATTTGAAACTTATCTGTGTATAAATGGGCATTCAGGGCAAACCAGACACCTGATTTCAGTGGGAGATGGAATGAGGAATGAATGGGCAAGTGAATAGGAATAGGAGAATGAAAAGAAAGTCCTGAACAAAACAGAAAACTGAGACCAAAATAAAAAAGACCTGTGGAAGTTCTCAAAGCCCTTCCATCTTGTCCTAGGAGAGCAGTGGTTAGGTGCGAGTGCTTAGCTTAAGCAAAGGAAGGACGTGTGTCGGAGTCTGCTGCGAGGCCCAGGGGTCCTGGGTTGTGCTCGTGGAGTGTAATGATTGTCCGACGAGTTGTGCCTTGATGGGAGCAGCTCCTCTATTGCTGGCCTAGTGCTGAAAAACCAGGGGCGCTCTCCTCTCCCCACGAGCTGAAGCCTTAGTTTAAATGAAGAAAAGCGCCCTGATCTAATAAAACCCATCTCTCATACAAGTAATAGCAAGGCCTTCAGTATAGCACTTAGAATATCTGGTTGTAGACCGAGATTTTGCTGAGCAATTCTGTTATACGAATGCCTATGAATTAAGCCAATTTAAGTTTTAGTTTAATTAATTAGCTTTTGTGAGGCTGTCGTCTGTGTAAGAGTTGTATCACAGGAATTCTTGTTTGCTTTAAAACACTTTGTTTTTCTACACAACTTGTTTTTTTTAAATAGATTGCTTAACCTTTTAGGATTATTTATTGCAACCCCCAGGGAAAGTAATTCCACGTTTCAATGACTTTGTTCTGTTCAGGGTTTGGTGAACATTTCTTCCTCTTCTAATTTGGGCAGTTTTGTGTCCAGCTGAAGCAAATTGTACGGCTCCATGCTAGGACGAGCCCATCCTGGCGTAGGGCTTGGGAAAAACAGGGTGGGAAAACATCTCCCTTGTTTGGCAATTTTTATTCTTTATTTTTTTAAAAAGAAACAAAACTAAAACCTCTTGCATATTTCTGGAGACACAGGACATGAAAACAATGTGAGATGGCTCGCGGTGCTGTACAAGGATTTGGTAATCTGTAGTTTACCGAAATCGTCACAGCCAAATGCTCACATTGGCTGCGCGTAATCTCTATTAGGTTTTAAAAAAAAACACTCTCGTACTACAGAATGACAAAAGTTTAAGAGACCAAGAGCAATCACGCAGTCTATTCCACCCTTCCCTTGGGTAAGATCAGGGGACTGTGGAGAGCAGGCGTAAAAACCTTCCTAAGGTGCCTGAAAATACCTGTCTTTTCCTGGTGGTGGCTGCGAATTGGGCTTGGAGCACCTGGATCTTGTTTAAAAAGGAGCAAAATAATAAAGTTGGCATCCATGGGGAGGAGAATGGCTTTACATCTGGAGAACAAACAGTGTGTTTCTGCTTTGGAAAGTAGGAGACAAGAACAACTGATGTGGGAAGTCCCGGACCCGTCCCAACAAGCTCTGATGGCATTTGGGAGGGATGGTGCCTTGGAGCATCGCAGAAGGCTGCAGTGGCGACCCAAGGATCACGAGACATCGCTTGTGGAAGGCCGCCAGCCCCGAGGCAGCACCCCAGCTCCACTTTGTCTCAAGAGGTCAAGGTGCCAGGTTTTCCAGCCTCAGTGAGGCCCTACATCACATCATCTGCCCATGAAAACAGTAGAGCTCCGCGTGCGTCCTGCTGCTGCCATTGTCTGCAGCCCGGAGGGGCAGCAAGGACACCCCGAGTTGTTTTGGGGTGGCTTCTGCACCTTCAGCAAGGTTCATTTCAGCACATCTCTGCTTCCGTGGTGTAAGATCCTGGTGTGCTCTTCGTTCCTAACTCTGCACCATCAAAACCCAAATGTGCAGATGTCCTTCAGCAGGGAAATACGACATAGCTCCAACTTCTTGTTTCCCCAGCTGCTAGGGATACCTCACAGGAGAATCTTCTCCAGCTGCACGAGATATTTAGAAAACTCCCCTTCCTCCTGCTTGCAGGGGTTCTAGGATGCCTACATCCTCAGTCAAAGCCGTTTCGGCAGAATCTGTGCTTGAAATACTTGCTGCTTCAGTCATTACGGAAACTCCCCCTAGTCACGATGAAGTTTATATTAGCCAGAACATAGTTTTGCTGGTATGGTTTACACAAGGCTTCCCGAGTAATATACCTAAAACCAATTATTTCCTGGTATAGCTGCTTTAGAGTGGTTGCTGGAATAGTTGCAGGGAAAAAAAATAAATTCCCCGAGTGACACAGTTGTGGCAGCAGAAACATGGATGGAGCTGCGCTAAAACGAGCATCGTAATATGTTCTACCTAGTGTGGGACTGAGGCTTAATTAATCATCTTACAAGTAATTAAAGGTTTTTACAAGGTGCACATGAAAAACCCAGGTGGTTATGATAAAGAACGACACCAAAACCACTTGGAAAACATCCTTGCTTTCAAAAAATTTGGTGGTCTGGATCTCCTCTTGGGTTTTACTTGAAAAAATAACGCAGATCCATCTTCTTAACCCCTGCTGCTCCGTTTGGATCACAAAATGGGCTTGGGTTCTGCGAGCCCTGCAGTAGGGTTTGTTCCCTTTCTTGGGCCGTGGCATCTCAGAAGGAGTGTTGCCAGGTCTGCCAGGATGAGCTAACTGATAAGTTAGCTGTGTTTTAGCTGGTTCCCTTTATAACTAAAAGAAAAAAGAGCAGCCTTGTGGAAAAGGAGGGCCCATGCCCGACTGCTCGCCTAGCTCTGTGACTAGTCCCAGTGAGTCCTGTACGACGGCTCTGTGAAACAAGAAGAGCTCCTCCTTATGAAAAAGGGCTTAAAATAGTTTAGATGGTGGTAATGCTGGAAAAAGCCAGAAAATTCCACGCTAGTGTTAGACCATAGTGATTTCTTCCCTACGCCCTTCTCCGCCTTCAAGTTTTATTTGTACCAACTCCTAACCCATGTTTCAGGATGTCGAGGCTGGTGCCGTGCTACCTTAAGGTTGCACCAAACCCCACAGCTGCCTGGGGAGCGTGTCTCCGTTGTTTTCAGGACTTGAGCTTTTGGGCTCGGATTTTGACTTTATTTTTATATTTTTAATGCAGATGCCGATTGTAATCTTCTTTTTTATCTCCTCAGCAATTAAAAGAGCCTGATGCTATCAGTAGAGACAAATGATGCACTGTCAACGTTTCGCTCCCTTCTGATAATGCACATGAAACTGGTTTGCATGTTTGAAGATTACATTTTCCTCTCACATGGTTTTCATTATCTGAGAGCCCCGAGGAGAGGCCTGGATTAAATCAGTGGAGGAATGGCAAAACCACACAATGCAATGAAAATGGTGCTGAGGCATACTTGGGATAGTTGTGGGACAGGGGCTGCTGACGACAGAAGCAGGGCGCTGCCTGAGTGCTAGCAGCAGTGAGAAGCGGAGCTCTCTGAAAAGACAAAACAAAGCCCGGTGCCGAATTCACGTTGCAGCTTGGGCTTACAGCAATTCCGAAATTCTGTGAGGATGATGACTGGAAATCTGTGAAGCTTGAAGCAGATGAATCTTGCTCGGTACGTGCTGGGAGGCAGAGCTCCGAAATGAGACGTGGGGTGACTCAAACCAAATTGAGCTCATGCAGGTTTATCGAGACGGCGTCTGAGAGGTGAGATCTCGGCCTTTGTTAGTGCAGAGCTCCTCCTGCTCGTGTAGGAAATAGGGCTCCGTGCAACGTGCAGGAATCGGAGTGCAGGCCCCTGAAGAGTTGTCTCTGCACAGAAGTGTGCATGTGCCTGCTAGCACTGCGTAACATTTTGAATAAGTGAATGGTGTGGTGTATTCGCGTTCCCAGCACAGTCACCCAGGTGAACGCACCCAGCCCAGTTTTCCTGATAGAGCAGTATGTTCAGAAAAAACGTCCCTTGGAGTAACGCCGTGGAGCAGTTCTGAAATGTTGTGGAGGAGCTTGAAATTCCATATCTTTCTTCCCAAAATGCCTTAAGTCCTGAAGCGTTCCTATTTATACCAGCCTCTGTAGGGCTTCCTTCTTTTTACTTTTGCTTCTTTTTTTTTTAATGCACAATCTAAATTATGTTGGTTAAGATTATAGGTACCTCCCTGGGAAGAAATTGGCACTTAGCAGGGAGGGAGCAGTAATTCTGAGGTCTTCTGAGCTTTCCCTCGGAGATGTTATTTAGAGGGGTGGGTTCTTCCCACGTTGCTGTCTTGACTTCTTGTTCGAAGCCGAGCAACTTGCTGCTTTTTCGTGAAGCCTGCCATGCTTTCTCGGGCTTCTCTGTGCTCCATTCCTGGTACCGGGAGCCCTGGAGGACAGTCGGTGGCTCCTGGCACAGCTCTCTGCTTCTTCACCAAGGTGGGCTTGGAGTCGTCAAAGCCGCGATCGATCTGCAGGTGTTCCACTGGCCTCTTGCTCTAGTTGCCAGGTGATCTAATCTCAGGGGTATGCATATTATTTGCACCCCTCTGGGTGACATTGTTCTTGTTTTTAGTGAAAAGGCTGAAGTTTTTCTTGTTTGACTCTGTCCCTCTGGTATGAAGATGAGTAATGCTGGCGCCGCTCCATGCACCTGCTCGGTGCCACCCTCCAAGATCACCTGAGCCAGTCAGCAGATCTGGGCAAGCAGGGATGGGATGCTTGAGTGGAAGGTGGGGAAGTGCTTATGGCTGGAGTCTGAAACTCACTTTGGTTGGGAGCAGGTGCTGGAGCGCTACCAGGATGCCGGTATGCCTTGTGTGCCGCCGTGTGGCTTTGGGTGTTGGTGCCAGGCCTTGGGAACCTGTATCCTCAAGGGCTGTCGTAGCGCATACTTCTCCTTCCCTCCTCCTTGGGTAGGGCTGGAACGAAATGGAGAGCATTCAGCAACAGCCTGCACTATGCATTAAAGAATTTTTAGACCCCGCCCTCAGGAGTCCAGTGTTCCCAGCCACTTCAAAGCGAGCGTGTGTGCAGAACAGCTGTGTTTCCAGTGGTCTCACCGGCGCTCACATTGAGCCAATTGTGCAGGATCAGGCGGAGTGCATGCTGGGCTTTGCGCAGGCTGCGTAGCAAAGGCGTATTTCCATGAAGCACCGGGTGACTCAGCATGTGAGCTGGGCTCTGCGATTGCCCCGGGGGTTTCCCAGCCTGTCCTTGCTGTGCTATCTCTGTTTTGTGTTCCTCTGCTCTACCCCAGCGCGCAGGTAAATCTGAAGATAACTCCACACCTAAAAACCAACCTGAGACTTCATCCAGCTGATAAGCATCCCATCACCTGTTGCCAACCAGGCCAATAATGAGTGTTGAGAATTACTTAGCACAACCTTCAGGCCACTCAGAAACACAGTGCCTGAAGAAGCTGCATTTAGCGAGCTTTGGCAATCTGTTGGTGGATCGCTCTGCATAAGAATGACCCAAAACCTGGTAATAAAACTGAAAGTGCTTAACTGTACTCCAGCCCTTCCGAGGTGGTGAACCTGTTCCCATCCCACCTGATGCGTAAGCTAATTAGCTTCTTGACTAAGCACTCATCCTGGGCAAGTATGCACAGGCTGCCCTCACAGGGACTCTTGCATTCCTCCCGGTTTCACAAGCTAAAGAAAGATGCTTCTTTTCACTTGTGAAGTTGTTATTGCTCCATGCAGGTTAATTGAGCCCTGGTGTTACAGCCACTCATCAAGCAGTGGTGAGTAGCTCACTTGTCTAAGCTTGTTTATTTTTATAATGCTGCAAAATATTTGCATGCTGTACAGAAATGTGCTGCTTTGGTTCCTTGCAGCCTGGCGGTATTATCATTTTAAATTCTTCATTAATCTCTCTTCCTCATGAGGGACTGGCAAGGCTCCAGCGCATAATTGCATGATGTTTGAGACAGAACCTTGGTTACTGCAGTTTTACACAACGCCCTGCGAACACGGGCCTTGTCTTCCTTCCGCAGCGCTAACGCTCCCTCCCCTTTACATCCACTTGTGATCTCAGCATGGCTGCGTGCAGCATCTTGCAGTTCCTGGGTTAGTGCTGCCCGCCCCGGACTCAAGAACATACAGGTACAATCTTACGAGGGACAATTTCAGGCTGGAGGTTCGAATAAGGTGGTAAGGCGTCAGAGCTACGATGCCTGGGAACAATCTGCTGAATCTGTTCAGACTGGGAAATGTACCTCACGGGGCTTACTTGGGGCAGAATTGTTCTGAAGCTGAATTTTCCACTCGGAAAGCAAGGTTTGTTGCTAGGCTTTGTGGTTACGAAGAATGCACTGTGCAGTGCAAGAGCCAGGACAGTTTCACAGAGTTTTTGGTAGTCTGAAATGAACCGAGTGTAGTTAACTATCCATCTTAATAGATTTAGGCTAAACCCCAAAAGATGTCTGTTTAAAATGTTTACAGAACCTGTTCCAATTTCCTTCCAGCTCTATCATAACAACTTTTCCAGTGCACCTCACTAATTTCAACCTTTGGCAAGCTGGAAACTGAAATTGCTGGAAGAGCCTAACTCAAACAGAATTTGGTGTCCAAATAAATAACACATGGGCTACAGTACTGATTGTACTGTTCATTTTTTTTGTGTTTCATTACATAAAATAGTTCAACTAACTGGTTCTGCCATGAGTTTCCAGCTTGCCCAGAAAGCAGATTCCAGGAATGTTGCCACCCAAGTTAGTTGCACAAGATTTTCTTTGTTAATTAAAAAAAAAAAAGGATGGAATAGGAAAAAAAAAAAAAAAAACAGGCTTAACGCTAACAGATTTCCAGCTGGGACAAAAGTCATCTTTGGGTGGGAAGGCAGCATCATAGTGAATATTTAAAGAAACTGAGTATGTTGCCCAGGCTGTCTCTGTGTTGTACCTCCATCCACCTCTTGTTCTGGATTTCCAGGCTGATCCCTCGTTTGCACCCACACTAAAATGAGTTTATTCAGCCCCAGCAGATCCTTTCAGCGTGCTCTCCCATCTTTAGATCAGCAGCACGAGCTTGTAGGGCTGCGCAGTGGAGCTGGGTGTGTGAAATGGTTGCATGCAGCATTGCCTCCTTGAACGATTCAAGGAGTCGAGCGCGCACAGATTGAATTTGTCTGCGGCGAAAATCTTCGAGGCAGGATCTCAAGCTGGGTCATATCTTTGTATTGAAAAAAAAATAAACACGCACACACCCCTTACGTTTTTCCAGTTGAGACAAAAGAAATCTTTGGGTGGAAAGGCAGCACCATATTGCATAATAAAAGCCTTTTTATGCTCTAATAAAAAGGGTTGCTTAGGGCAACTTCATTTAAAAGAAAGAAAAGAAAAAGCAGAGTCGATGATAGTGGTGTGAGGGGTACAAGGAATCCTCCTCTGCTGTTGTGCAACACTGGGAAAAGAAGCTAGAAACTGCTCTAGTTATCTGCTATCTTAATGCATGGTTTAAAGGTTCTTTGCTGCATATTTGCTGGCAGCTGTTTTCAATATATCCTGCTCGAGCTAAGTCACCAGTTAAGAATTTGACATTAAATGTTTTTTTCAACCACCATCTTGAAGTACCACACTACACAACACAGCCTTGTTCCCTGCTCAGATACTGTTCATGTGCCTTGAAATTGCTGTTGACACCTCCAGTATTTAACGTACAGATCTGAGATAGTGGTTGTTGGGTGTGGATATGTGCCATAACAAGGCAGAGACAAGCATCCACCACGGCTGCGTTCCTTCGCTACATCTGCTCATTTGTTTTCTGCTGTATTCCAGGAAAGTAAGTTAAATGATACGTCCCAATGACTAGTTGTAACTTCACTGGTTTTGTTCTTTTTACCCGTAAAACACAAGCGCACCATGTGCACACACAAGTACGTTCCCCTTCTTTTGTGTCGTTTGCCTTTTTATTTAGGACACCTTTAGCAGTAGGTTTAACTTCTTGAATAACATGCCGAAATGCACATTCTCCTGCGTTCTCCTCATTCACCCCTCAATGGTTAAAGTTTCTTTAGTGCTTCATATTCTGAAAGGGAAAAGTAACGTAATTAAAGAACGTTTGGGGAATTGGAGCTGGGCTCTGCAATATGTTTCTGGCATATACTTCGGCAGCGTCCTTTTCTTTCCCTTGCTTTCCCAGTCAGTAAAATAAAGGTAATGCTCATGTACTGATCATTCTCACAGTCATTTCTGAGGCATGATTTGTGGAAGTTAATAAAGTACTTAGCCATAGCACCTTTCATCAAAGGATTTCTGCTGATATAATTTGCAATATACAGTACCACTGAAAAGGGAGCTGTAAGCACAGGGTATCATCATCTGTGCTGCAGCTTTCATTCTTAGCAAAAACAACCCTAAAAAAATCAAAAAAAAACCAACAACAATGGAGTTAAAGAATTAGAATTAGCGGCTTTTAATCACTGTTTCACTTGGAGGCACAGATGGGACAGAGCATTACTTGGCAACATTTAATCTTGGAGCAGAATTTGTCATGATTAAAGCAGCAGCTGGAGTAGATTGTTAGGGACAGGAGGGTTCATTCATCCTAAAGGGATCAGAATTGCTGGGCTCTGGGAGAAAACAAGGAGCTACAAAAGGAATATATGAACTATGGTCCAAGGTTTGTTGTTTCTAGGGTCTTGTCAGCCAATTAAAACGATGTTTTCAATGCTTTCCTCAGAATTATTTTGGAAGCGAGGAGAGTATCAAGTGATCTGGCCTACTGAAGAGGATACTGAAGCCATCTCTGAGTGGAGATTTTGGACTTGCAGGAGGAAGGCTGTGTGCCCCCATGTGCCAGAACTGCTCCTCCTTACCAAGGAAGTCAAAGTGAAGGACATAGGTACGTGCCACTTCACCTAGGGGTTCAGAAGAATCACATTCTAGGCCGTTTAGCAGGGCCTGAATTCCAGGCTTGGTGTGGCAGCCTGGAAAGAGGGGGATTTTAACTTTCTTTTCATTAACATTTGCAGAGGGTTTTGTCTGCCTGACTCATCAAGGCCTTATATTAAAGGGGTAGGCTCGTGGGGCAGGCTGTCCTGATGGAGGAAACGGGGTGGTTGTGGAGACATGGAACAAAGCAGACCCTCCAGGTCTCCAGACCCCAGCAGTCCATCCCTGGTTCTGCCACAGAACAAGCTTGTGTGAGCAAGCTGCCTCTTCCTAAGAGACAGAAAAATGGTGTCAGAATAAAGTGCTGGAATACCAGCATGATTTTGTAAAGCATACTCTCTATTCTGCACTGTTATAGCTCAAAAGTAGCTCTGCTTTTACTTAAGTGTCTCAGAGGTGTCGTTCACTCTATTTTGGCTCATGCAAGGCCAACGGGTATGAGTTTCCTCATCAAATTCCTGCCTCCACTGGGAGACGGAGTGAGGTATAATTGCTGTTGGTCACTGGTTGTTGGATCTTTTCATAAGATGTGCTTGGCACTGGTTCTTTGTATTTCTCTCGTAGGTACATGGTGTTTTTTCCTGTCACTTACAAGTGTTTGCCTTAGATCAGACAACTCTTTTTTCTCCTCTCACATTTGCATGCATTCAGGTGATGACATGTGTGAGGATTTGGTTGCCTTTGTGCAGTAGGAAGTCAGGCGTCCTCACTTGCACCAGTACATAGTATTTTCTGCAGCAGGGAGACTGGGAATTAGTCTCTCCCTGGGTATTTATTAACTCTAAAAATCTGCTGGCTAACCAGGTATTCATACTTGCTTTAAATGTTCTAAACTAAGAGATTTCTTTACTTCTGTGAACCATATACTATCTCAATGGAACTTTTTTTCCCCTCTTAAAGCTGACAAATTGCCGGTTTCACCCTTTTATCCTTATCTGCCTTTAAATATGGGAAACGTATTTCACTGTTGGTAGCCCTAAGTGTAAAACAAACAGGGCTCAGGCAGTTTTACCATCATCCTGTGAATTATAGGTCTCCTTTCTGCCTGAAAGCAGCCTTGCTGTCTGAGGTATTCAGCATGTATCCCACCAGCTTGCAGTCGATTGATATTCCTATAAACTTGCAAGTCACCTTTCATCACCTTTGGAGGCTTTGCCCCCCTAGGATGCAAGTCCTTTTAAGGTCGAAGGGCCTTAATGACTCCCATTGTTAGGGGAACCTTTGGTAATCTAACCTGCCTTTTTTTTCTGTATTTGCAGCCATTGCTCTTAAACGTCTTCTGCTTGATCCACTCAGGCGCTAATAGTCGTGTCTCCTTTCCTTAGGTCAAGGGCATCTTTTACATTCCACCCAAAAGGCACCACGGTTTGAGATGAGGAATTCAGAAGAGCAAGCAGCTACGACAGTTTTACAGCGCCTGCTGCAGGAGCAGCTCAGATACGGAAACCCAAATGACAACCGTAACCTCCTCGCCTTACACCAGCAAGCCACAGGAAATGCCCCCCCTTTCAACAGCACCGGGAACCCAGCGCCGCAGAACGAAGGGCTGAGCTCCCAGGACCACCAGCTCGTGACTCATGCTGCCCGTCAGGAGCCCCAGGGCCAGGAGATCCAGGTGGACAACAGCATCATGGAGAAGCAGCTCTCCCCACGGCTCCAGAACAGTGAAGACCTCCCGACCTACGAGGAAGCCAAAGTCCAGTCGCAGTATTTCAGGGGCCAGCCGCACGCCAGCGTCGGGGCAGCGTTTTATGTAACGGGGGTAACCAACCAAAAGATGAGGACTGAAGGGCGGCCCACGGTTCAGCGGGTGAGCCCGGGGAAGGTCCACCAGGACGAAGGACTTAAGGACCTCAAGCAAGGCCACGTCCGCTCCTTGAGCGAGAGGCTGATGCAGCTGTCCTTGGCCACCAGCGGCGTCAAGGCGCACGCGCCGGTCACAAGCGCGCCGCTCTCCCCCCTCTCCCCGCTTTCCCCTCAGCAGTCGAGCGACCCTTACAAAAATTCTGGCTCCAACGAGTTCTACAAGAACTCGGTGCAGGCCCCTTCCCAGCCCAGCATGAAAGGGATGGAGCAGCGGGGTCCTCCTCCAGAGTATCCTTACAAAAATGTGTCCACCCCATCCATGAACTGCAAACCTCAGGACTCGGGGCATTTCTATAGCGATCATCGCGTGAGCCAGCAGGGAAGATCCGATGGGCCTATGATGAGGTATCAGCATCCCCCTGAGTATGGGTCCGTCAGGTAAGCACGATCCTAAAATGACAGCCCGATAAGGAAAGAGCCTATAGAACAGTCCACTGGCACTCCCGAGGCAGGCTATCTTTCAGCAAAAATCCCATCTCTATTGTGTGATACTGTGTTCAGCTGCAGATGGTGTCTGGAAGGACTGTGAGATGTTTCACTAGCTTACCTAGAGAGGCCTGATGCATTTCAGAGAAGTAAAAAACACACACAAAACCAAAACACAAAGAACGCCAGTTCGGTTTTCTGGCACAAGGAAGCTTAGTGCAGCTCCAGAGCCTTGCAGTAGGTTTGTAAAGAAAAAAAAAAAAAAAGCTGAAGTTGCAGTGCAATTCATTTTAGCAACTTGCAGTTACTTATTGCAATACTAGTGCTTTAATTACATCTGCCAAGAAAAAATACATTTTTTTTAGGTTTAAGCTCCACCTGAATGCCATGTGGGAAAGGAGAAAGTGAGCAAAAGCAATAATGGAGAGGGGAATAAAAATCACCTGAGCTTCCTTTAGGGTTTTCCTGAGTTTTCGGTGGACCGAAGCATGGGAGCGGAGAGTGCTGTGTGCTTTGTGCCTCATCCCAGGCTTGCTGGCTTAGCTTTTGTTAATTTTCTTTGCATCATTTGAAATCCCAGCCTGTTCTGGTTTCCTCCAGATTAGAAGCTAGATTTGGCTAGAGCCAATGTCCACGTGGGTGAAGATAAAGTTTTATCCAGGTGGACTGAAAATCTTGGCTCTACCTTCCTAGTTTCCTTATGTCAGCCCTGTCCTAGACCCGGGGAGGGGGCTTTGGTGTGATGATTTTGGCCTGGCTTTGGAGCTGAAACGGTAATACCGGGGAGCAACAGGAGAACGTTGCTGCATAAGTAAATGGTGAGGTCTCTGCATCTGTTTGCACATACTGCGCTGTGTTTTGAGGGGAGTGGGATGAAGAATCCAGCCTGTAGTTGGGAACGGAGTCTGAGCTGTGGGGAATTTGAGTCTGCTCAGAGCCTTCTTAGTCCTATGGGGAGCTATTTTCAGAGTTTGTCCACCATTGTTTGTGATCTGAAATGACTTCAGCAGCATACAAGCCTGATGAAAAGGCCCTTTGATCTGGCTAAATAAATAATAAAGAGGCCAGGAAGAGGGGAAGTAAAGGGTTTGTGGGGGGGGTGGCAATGATTGTCGAACCTCGTTGCAAATCTTTTTGAAGATTCAAAGGCCTCAAATCTTCTGCATGCAGGAAAGGAAATAGATCCTTAATGGTGCTGCTGCATCAGAAATACTCAGGGCATTAAATACAGCGAGGCTGAGACACAGCCTGCTTGCTGTGTAAGGGAGAGGTATTTGAAAACATGCCAGTAGCCAGCTCCTCTAGACAGGGTGATTTTTGTCCGTATGGGACGGATCCTGGCTGCCTCGAAAGAAAAGCGGGGGGAGGAGGAGAAAGGTTCAGCTGGCAAGGTTTCCAGTAGGGGAAGCAACCGAAATTCGTCTTCAAAGCACTGGGAATCCAATGAGGTTACTTTTTAACCTAAATAGCTGTGCGGAAAAGAGGTTTCCTTTGCAAGCAAATGCTGAAGCAGGGGAACAATTGCAATGCTAATCCATAAATTACAGAGCAGCAGAGCAAGGGAAAGCAGTGAGTCCTCTATTCCCCTCCCTCTCCCACAGGCTTGGAGAGGAGCTGTCATTTGGACAAGAAACCTTCTGTGTTACTAAAGGTGCAGCTGGGTAATGGGGCAGGAGTTTAAAGCCATCCAGCTTCCAGGAGGGCATTTACCTCACGCCGGGCCATGCAAGCGAGCTTCTTTGCAGCCTCTAAGGGGTGATGAAGCATTTTCAGGCACTCCAAGCTGCCCTGCGCTGTGGCCCTGCATTTTTCAGGATTAATTTGGATTGGGAAACGTGTGTGCATTTTTCCAAGCGTGTGTCAAGGAAACAAAGCCCCTTCTTTCTGCTGGGGAAGCCCCACCCTTTTCTGCGGGTTTTTCCCCTCATTGTTCGGGGGAATTTGAGGGTGACCTAACGATGCGGTTAAATAAAAACTCGTTGAGCAAGATAAACAGTGGGGAATTCACAGCATTCTCATGCTTCACCCTCCCCGGTCTGGGAAAGGAATGGACCGTGTGGTAAGTCTAAACCAGTCGGCAAACATTTTGCCTCACCTGCTCCTGGGCGGTGTAAGTTTGGGAACACATACATGTTCCTAACCAGGTTGGTTTAATGTAAATACCAGGCAAGCCGGAGGCGTCTGCGCTCTTGTTTGGAAAATTTACAGTTCAGAAGAGGGCTGGCCGCATGCGACGCTCCGAAACCCCTGCTCTCTTCTTAAAATCTGCCCCGCAGCACCGGTGATGGAAGCAAACCTTCAGGTGGAAGAGGAAGAGCTGGGGAGAAGGGGCTGCTATGGCGCAGAGGGAGCTGCTGGTGTCTGATCCCAGCACCATCCTCTGTTCAGAGCCCAAATCACCGAGCGCTTGCTGCAAGGATAAATCCCATTTTTGAGAGGGAGGCCTGCAGAATGTGCCCCATAATTAGTGAATCACCCCCGTGCCTCCAGGCTCCCGATGGCTGGGTTTGCTCGCAGAGCTGCCCTTACACCATATCCCCGTCTGAAAAGCTAATGTGACCCTTGGAGTTGCAGAGCCATAAATCCATGTTTGTGCTTGGCCCTGGTGCTGTGTTTCTGTGATGCGTGCCAGGGGCTGTAAGAGAAGCAGAGATTCTTGTGTGATAGTCTTCAGATTGAAGTGGCCCTTAAAGTTGTGTTTTCAAACTTAAACATTTCTAGGAATTATTGCAGGGTCATATGTTGGTTTTTTTTGTTGTTGTTTTTGTTTTTTTCTGTATTTGAGGTTTTTAAGTCTTTACAACGCTGAGGCAAATTGAAAGATATTGAGTCCTCCACATGTTTTAAGAGTCTGTCTTTATTCTTGCGTGAAGTGGTTAGTTGGAAATAATTGTAATTCCTGCTGCAGGGTTACCTGAGGGCTGATCCTCGCAGGGAGGAAAGCTCCTATAACCATTCTATCAACACTTCTGTTAGGTGACCTCAACATCCCATAACATTTTGGAGCTTTAAAAACGTCAAATAGTACAGTTGGGTTCCTCTACTTCTCTGAAACCTCTGGGTCCTGAACTGGGTTACCAGAGAAACTCCACAATTCTCACGTTAATCTGAGGGATCTCGGAGCCAGCTAATCTGAGCCCACGAAGTATGTGAAGGTACTCTGGGAGACAAGACTGAAAGTTGTGGGTGCTCAGAAAAGTTCTTTGAGCATGCACGTGGAAGTTTGCATACAAGATCTTAAAAGGCCTAGATGGCACTGTGAGGTTACTAGGAAACATATAGATACTATTTTTATTATATTTTTATTATTTTACTTTCTATTATATATATTTTCTAGCAAAACACAATCCCCAGTGGGATGATCTTGTGTCGCGGGGAACGCAAAAGCAGTTGTGACGTGTGGGAAGCTGCAGCATGGCAGAACAAGAGGCTCCCAGCCGTGTGTTGTAGCCTGAACCCCCCAGATTTGGTGTATTTTCAAGATGTGTGAGGCTTTGGACGTGCATGCCAAAATGCTGGGAATCCTGGAAATGGATCTTGGTTAGAAATACTCGGCCATGATTTCCCAGAGCGCTTCTTACTATAAGTCTTAAAAAATTGTTAATATGAGGCATCTGTTGCTTTTCGTTGCCCATTTTTGCATTCTTTTCACTGGGGCTCGAGTCCTGGGGAAGCAGCAAGGTTCTGCCCGTGGGCCTCCGATAGTAATGGGATGCCTTTAGTCAAATAGCTCGAGCTGTTAACATTGGCACCCAAATGGGCCTTGTGAGGCTTTTAATATTAGCATACGGTGATCAGTGTAGCTGGTTCTCTCTGAATCACTGCTTCAGGTTTTCAGACTCAGAGAGGGTATTTTGTGAGTTCAGGATCAGGAAGGTTTGGGGTGATGTTTTTTTCAGCTAGAAGGCAGACTGGCAGCGTAACTATTTTGGTCTGAGCTCTGTAGGTCATCGGAAATTAATTGTCACAGCAGAGTTGTTCCTTAATTGATTACAGCATCCAGCAGAGGAGCATGACAGCGTGTAAAGAACCCCCCCATGAGGAGCTGGGGGGGTTCTTAAGATGCAGAGTTCCAACTTTGCGTGTACCCTGGGTGAGCTGAGAGAGTTCATCTCAGGTAGCTAGCTTCCAGCCCCTAGGTGATGCTGAGCATGTCCTGTGGTGCTTTTGCCTTCACTGTGAGAACTGGCAAATAAAAGTAAGGGGCTAAGTGCAGTGGTAAGTGGAGCTGACCTCCCAGGGAAGGATGAACCAAGCTGCTAATGCTGAACGTTGCTGAGGAAATGAATTGCACGTCTCCCTTCTGCGTGACCCTCAGGATCCCCACGCTGCATACAGTCGTTCCTGTGGAAATACAGCTCCTGAAATGCTGCTGCTGACAGGGACCGTAGTAATTAGCTGGTTTTCCCCTAAGTGAGAAAGGCTAGATGAGTTTCCCCATTAAGGAACCCGAGCGTCAGCTGGGAGGTTTCCATGCTGGAAAGCAGGGACGATGAGACATGGGGTGCACAGCACTGAAATGGTGAGCCCCACGCTGGCCTGGGAACTTCCAGCCTCCTGCGGGCGCTGGCAGCCAGATGTGAGTAGTGCAGGCGTTTCCTCTTTGGACGGCTCCAAAGAGTTGATGCGTTTGTTCTGCACAGCACAGGAAGGACCATGCCGAGTGTTTGCACATCGGCCCAGGAGCCCTTTGTGTAACCCTTCGGCTCCCAGTTCAGCTCCACACTCGCTATTACCCATCTGACGTGCTGCTAACCCTCCTGGTGCAGTGGCAGAGCTGTGCTGGGGGCTCTTTTGTACATCCAGCACCCCCAGCTTGCAGCAGAGTGATCCCGTAGGGTCCCTCCTGGGAATGCAGATGACTTCTGGGCTGTTGGAGGTTGAATATCTTTGGAGGAGGAAGCAAAGCCTGCCTCCTGAGGTCACCCAGGCACGATAAATCCACGCAGTCTCCTAAGAAAAGTCTGCCCTTTGGCTAGCCCAGCGGAGTTTAAGCTGGGGATCTCCAGAGCCTGGAAAACATGAGCCATGGTGGCTTGGGGTTGGTTCTGTGAGTAGATGCAAGTGCGTTGCAGATGGCTCGATCTGGGTTTGATATCCTACAGAGGTTATTGTTAGGAGCAGTAAACACGTCTACTGCACAGGGCTACGGGAGGTTTTGAATCAGGAGGCTGCTCCTGACTCTCGGGCTGGCTTTCGCATCCTGTAACTTGCTCATTGACCAAGCTGCAGCCTGTCGGTTGATAGTTAGGAGAACTTGTACCAGTGGTGCTGGCGTAGTAACAGAGAGCTTAGCCAATTCCTTTAACTTCATATCCTAATTGCATCCTATTGGATTTGAAAACATTTTTTAAACAAATGTTTAAAAAGTTAACATGAGTTTTTGGTGTAGGAATACCTGTGGCTAGGATCTGCACGTATCATCTCCTGCTATGTTGGTTGGTTGACACATCTCCTTCTGCATGATGTTGACAGAGCCTCTTCTCTCTGTTTTCCAGGCAGAACCCAGACGTGCAGCTGCAGCTACAACAGCGACCACCTCACCACCACAGTCCAACGTCGTCCTTGACGTCCTTGGGATCTTTGACCCTGCTCCAGTCTCCACCGCCATCCAGGCTGTCCCCTTCCCAGCACCAGCAGCCCCTGACTCCGAGTCAGGGAGATCCTGGCCTCCTGCCACGGACACAGCAGCCCTTCTTGCCAAACCAAGTGCATCAGGGAGATCTGTACCGACTATGCCAGCCTTTTCTGGGCCCGCAGCAGCAAGGCGATTCCTATTCTGTAATGTCCAGGGCTCAGCAGATACCTTCCCCGTACCAACAGATGCAAGTAGATCCTTTTTCCATAGTTTCCAGGGCCCAGCAAATGGTGGAAATCCTGTCAGAAGAGAACAGGTCTCTACGCCAGGAGCTAGATGGGTGTTATGAGAAGGTGGCCCGGCTGCAGAAGGTGGGTATTCGCCAATTTCAGGCACTCTCCTGTGTCTGGTGTCATCCATAATTGAGTGGTCTCATCTGCAGTTGTTACATTGCTTGCTTAAGGGTTTGATTTATCTACTTTGAGTCTTTTTTATGTAGATTGATTAGTTGTATCCTGTCCCTTTTTGGGCAGCAGCTTAACTTCATCAGGAGATAGAATCAAATCCTTCAGTTTAATTCTAACAGCTAATTGACCATGCTTGAGAGCATCCTCATCAGCTGTCTCAAAGAGGCTGGCTGTTTGGCTTGCTTGATTAAAGCCAGTGTTCCTGTTCCCAGGAGAGCAGCAGGCTTCCTTTTCCCATCAGTCTGAAAGAGTTTAGAGACTGTGGGCAGGGCTCATCTGAATCAGCATGAGGACATGGTCACTGAAGTAGGCAACAGGGGGCATGGCTGCCAAACTGGCTGGCAGGACAGTGTGCAAGAAAGTACTGCTGCTATGGCTGCGTTACAGACGTTTGGACTGCAGGACTGATACTAACAATTTTGTCACCGAAGTCACGTAAAAAGACCTCCCTTGATACCACACAACTTCCATGAAAACTTACTGTCCTGTTTTGGATCAAGCTGCTTGCCACCTTTGGCTGTATAAAAAGGAAAAAAAAAAAAAAAAAAAAAAAGAGTAATGATAAAACCTTTCTCTCATGCATTTAAAAAAATAAAAAAAAATCCAGTGAGAGCCATCGGTAATAGACACGTGTGCAGATATTTTCACTACAGCCTCATAGAAATAACTTCTTGATGACCAGTGGCTTGAAGTTGTGCAGCAGGTCAGCCTTGCTTTGCTGAGCAGCTGTGAAAAGGCTCACGCTGCCTGCAGTTCAGGGCTTTGTGGGCCTTCAGTGCTCTTTGCACTGAGCAGTCTCCTGGGACAGAACCATGTGTGGCTGATTAAAACGCTGCAGTTCAGATGACCAGTGTGGCTTCCCACGCTGATTTATTTCCTACGTTACCTCTTTCCAGGGACATATGGTCATTGTGTTGTATTTTTTTTGGAAGGTTCCTGGCCAGGAAATGCTTTAGAGAAATGTTTGACAGCTTCCTGATAATGAAAGAAGGATAAAAATGAGCTCCCCTCTGTCCCCCAGTTGATCATTTACCGATGGGGTTTGCCATTACGTGCATCCATGCTTCCGCAGCAGTGCAAAACTGTGCCTGGCAAGGAGAGTCAGAAGTGAATCTCCTCCTGCTCCAGGTGCTCAGCTGCTTGCCTAAGCTCAAACCAAGAAGCTTTACACTGAAGGCTAGCAGGAAGGAGAAAAACTCTTTTACTACAAATGTTTCCCCCGCTGAAGTAAATTGAATATTTAAAAACACAACCAAATGGTGGGAGTGCAAGCAAAGAACATCAGGAGGTTTTGTTGTGAATTTTGGACCATAACAATTACATATCTACAGGGTTCAGCAGCAGTGCAGGGGCTGACACTTGCATTTTTTAACATAGTTTTGTTCGCCTTTCTTATTTAATTTTACTGACCCAACTCAGTATCACGTTAGCTGCTTATCTCATTGTTTTTTGCCCAACTTGACCATAGTAGTGCCCAGTTTAGTAAGGAACAGATGGCATTTGCTTCCTTCAGTTCACTCTGTCAGTGCTCTGATCATCTTGGAAAAATAGTGCTGGAGTCTGGAAGGAGAGCCCAGATGTTCGTTTCAGCCGTTGTTATTCCTAATGTAAATGATCCCTCAGAAAATGAGATTCTGACGTTTTATTTGATATATAGGTGTAGGTGGATTTTATCTCAACAAAGAAAACAAGAGAAAGTAATCTCCTTTTTGAGGCTAAGTGAGAAGAACTGTTAGTGATAAAATAGTAAGTGCTTGTTTTCACTTTCACCACAGCTTGAGACAGAAATTCAGCAAGTTTCAGAGGCATACAAAAACCTGGAGAAGTCATCCTCGAAGCGGGATGCCCTGGAAAAGGCCATGAGAAACAAGCTGGAAGGAGAAATTCGTAGGCTTCATGATTTCAACAGGGATCTGAGAGGTAAATGAAACAAAACTTCTTTTCTTCCATGTGATCTTTGTACTGCTGTGCTTACTCACCAGTCCAGCGTGGTGCTGCAGGAGTGTTTGCTGAGACAATCGGGATAGGTTCAGTGTAGTCAGGTATATTCAGTAGTCTGGGATTTTAAGTGCTTGCTGGGAGCGTGGAAAAGACATGTTTAGAAGCGTGCTGTTGTCTCTCATTCCCAGCCTGTTTCTCATTGAGGAGAAACATGTGATAAGCCAAATACCATAAACCAGATGCAAGCCTGGAATTTTCTCGTCTTATATCCTAGACACAATTTGTACAATTTGTTCAGTTTATACAAATGGAGAGACCTTTTGCTGACTGCCTAATCCCACACCAGGCATGTTCACTTTATTTCCTGTCCAATGACCCCTCTGCACTGACATACAAACTGCAGGCTGTCTGCTCTTCCTGAAGGTCTTGTCATTCCTTATCAACGCAGGCATCTGTTTTTTTGGATCCCACTTTCTTGCAGAGTGAGATGTTGTTAGTGAGTGTCTGCTTCTCACTAAGGGGCTGGGGGAGTACGAAGGCTGGCGAGGCAGAGTGGTGTCGAATAGTATTTGACCCTAACGTGGGTCAAAGTTTAAGCATTAGTTTGAAAGGCAAAAACCATCTGCAATGCTAGATGTGTAAAAGTATATAATCTGTCTTTTAAAATGTAAGTTTAATTTTTTATGAAAGCAGTCTGATTGTCCTGCGAGTCATCTGCCTTCTCTGCCCTTAGTCTCGTGCTGTGTTCCCGGAAGCTGTTTTGCATCCAAGAAGTAAGGCCGTGCTGTGCCCAGTGCTATCGAGAAGGACAGCACACAAAGGCCTGCATTAAGTAATCGTATTCATAATAAAACGCAGCATAAACATTTCATTTTTATTTTTATAGACTGATAGAAATTTCTAGTAGCCTGCAGCAGCAGAACATTTAAGCTATCCCTGGAATTGTATGTTTTTCCCTGAAGTCAGGTCATTAGACAAGAGCGATTTAATCTTCTAGCTATTAAGATTTAGTGGAGGATTATAAGGGAATCTTTTAATTGCATGGTGAGATTTATTTGGGTGGGAAAAATAAGTTTATGTGGAGAGGTTTCTGAAACCATTCTTAATGAAACTAGTGATACGAAGACTGAAGTGTATCTGCTTTTATACTGAAGTCTATGAGGAGTCTTAACACTTACAAAAATAGAAAAAAAATAAACTTATAAATTATGTTACAATCATTTAAAGTAATTTCTTTGGAACTCCGATCTGTTTTGTCTCCTTGGAGTATTTTCTCAAGTACATAATTAGAAACATTTCAAAAGTGAGGGATGGCTGCTGGTAGGCTTTTGACTTTGGGCTGTGTAGAATGAGGAGATCCATTCCCCTAGCTTGCATGTCCTGTGCAGATGCAAGTTTAATGCTTGAAAGTTTTTGATTCTTCAGCTTTTCTTTTCTTGAACAATTCTGCAGAACGTATGGAGACAGCCAACAAGCAGCTTGCGGAGAAGGAATTTGAGGGTTCTGAAGACAATCGGAAAACCATCTCTCAACTCTTTGCACAAAGTGAGTTACGCAGTCGTTATGGGTCAGGAGCAGCGCTCCGGTCATCCTGAATAGGATAAAAATGAGCAGGGTAGTGTAGTTCAGATCTGTCGGTTTTCTACTGGGACAGAAATCGGGGCAGCGGCAGTCCAAAACTGGCAGTGGAAGAAGGAGGTGTCGTTCAATAATTCTTTTTGTATGCATGTATGGTCCATCTGACAGCGTTTACTAGGGATATTGGAGCAAACAGAGCATGCAGTTGCATTATAAAATATGTGTTTGCTCCATCATGTGTAGGATAATTTGAGCAACTGTTTTGTTCCCTGAGAGCTTTGGAATTAAACCTTTCCAGGCTGGCAAGAGTCCTGGTATGAGTTAGGGCCGGTGGGACTGGAACGCTGTAGGTCTCGTATCTCTTTCCTCTTTAATTTGCTGCTGCGCTATCTAGTTCAGCACAAATAAGGGGGATTAATCCTGCCTGCAGTGTGCTGTTCTGCGTAAGGTCATGAATTCTGTCTGCAGCCGTGGATTTATCTCAGGGCAAACCGAAATGACAGATGTGAAATGCTGCTTTTCCTTTGTACTAAAATGTCTTGAGGCTGACGGCAGCGAGCCAACTTTGCTCTCATCCCATATCGTGCTCCGCCCTTCTGACAATGCTTGCTTTTCTCCAGTTGTTATATAAAAAGGTAATGCAATAAAATTGCAAAAGAGATTTTTCTGTGATGTAACACGTACTGCTGCTGCTCTGACAAATGCCGGTATCCCTCTCTTGTGTTGCCTTCAGCTTATTCCTTGTGGCTTACACTGCAAGCAGATGGCTGCCGGGGTGAGAAGTCAGCTCTCCTGGTGGCAGTGGGCAGCCTGTGAGTTTAGTCTGGCTTTTGAGATCCGTAGGTTTGCCCAGGGAGGTGGGGAGGCCAAAGCTCAGCAGCTTTAGGTGCCATTCCTACTTTTGGATGAACGTGGAAACCTTAGGGCTGCGTTTTGGCAGTCCCAGCATTTCTAGGGGTGCTGCAGGCGCTTGTTGGTGGAGCAGTACTCGTTTGGGGAAGGGTCTGGAGCAGAACGTTCAAAAGCCTTGCTGCAAGCAGTGACATTAACAGCCTGCTGGCACTGATTGATTCCTTCTGGCTTAGTGCCACCCTGCATCAGCTCTGCCCATCTTCTTCTGCAATGCATTGTAACGCGCTGATGCTTTCAGCAGCTCATTTCCTGGGTGGAGGAGAAATGCTGGGACAGGAGAGATGGGGAAAAGAACGGGCTGGTGGTGCCTTGAGCCTTTATCCTCATGTCTTCTGTCAAAGGCTAGCTCGTGGCAGCAGGGGTTTGCCCTGCAGAGCTCAGAGGTGTTGTTGGTGGACGGGTTTCTTCTGCAGCCTGTCTGTGGGCTGCACTGATTCCCTAGCAGAAGGGAATCTTTAGCTGTACCACATTGCTAAAGCTTTGCTTTTGGCTCTCTGCTGGCAGAAGAAAGGGAGTAATTGTGGTCCTGTAAATATAGCTATGCACATGCTTGCACAAACGGGCCTGTGTACTCCATATGCAGTCTGTCCTAACACCCAGGATCTAGTTCCTGTTTTTCAAGCCTTCCACTCCTTGTCCTCATTCCTTTGTCTGGGGATATTAGTTTCTGGAATGCAGTTTCTCTGGTGTCATCAGTGCTGGGTGTAGATCACTTGAGGGAGTATTCTGTGGTTATGTATATCCACTGAGTGTGTTAATGTTATCACTGTAGCTGGTTGGCTCCAGCTGGGAATGGCAACATATGCAGAGGACACCAGCTCTGTGTTGTGGCTTTGCTTTACACCCTTCTGTGATAATTTCTCCAGTCCCCAGTTACTTTATCCTGTTTACTTTTTTTTACGAAGGCAGTTAACCTGTTCCTTGAACACAGAGCATAGCTGCTCCCACTAGGTCCAACTCTTCCTGGAGAGCAGGAAGAAAGGACCAGAAGTTGTGCTTGGAGAGACTTTAAAGCACTGGGCATGAGCTCTGCACTGGGCAAAAAGCTTTCCTGAACTGCAGGTTTGCTTTGAGCAGTTGCAGGTGCCCAGGTCCTGGCCCAGAGGGTTGTTTTTAAGGGCAGCAGAGGAAGACTAAGGAATTTTATTTCTGCATCCTTTGGTGAAACTGCCAGCCAAGTTGGACAAATGGGTGTTACTTTGAGGAGTGCAGCTGCCCCAGGCAGAAACCCTTCCTGTTTGGAGGGTCAGCGTGAAGAAAAGGAGCACAAGTTTTTCAGGCACAAAAGCTTGCTACCTCCCTTCCCCAACCTGGGACATAAAAATCACCCAGTTTGTTTTCCAGTGCTGAAAGCTCAGAGGTGAAGAGGTGCCAAGCTTCGCTAACCATCTGTATAATCAGAGCAAATTACCTAACTGTACAGAGTGATGCACCTTCCATTCCTCCTTGCTTAGCACCTTGGCATATTGTTACTTGGAGGTGCCATGCTTGTTTTTCAGGGTTATGAATCCTTGTCTTCCTTGAAAGCCATGTGCTTTTTTTTCCCCCATAACTACAGATTTGCATTCTCTGTCTTGTGAGAAGTCCCAGCACGAGGTGCCCCATCTTTCCTCCACCTCTGGAGTGACGGACTCCTAAAAGCTGGGTAGAGAAGAGTGCTGTCCGCTGCTAACTCTCACTTTATTTTGATAGACAAGGAAACGCAGCGGGAAAAGGAGAAACTGGAAATAGAACTGGCTGCTGCACGCTCCACCAACGAAGACCAGCGGAGACACATTGAGATTCGAGACCAGGCCTTGAACAACGCTCAGGCCAAGGTGGTGAAACTGGAGGAGGAGGTAAGGCAGCTGGGAGGGAGAAACTGGGGTAGCTTGCATTCCAGTGAAAGTGACTGTGGGAATAAGTTCGTCTTGTGCAAATTATGAGGAAATCTGCTTGCTTCAAAGCTGTTTATATCAGCTTAGCTTTGTGTTGGTTAGCTAAGCCACTGAACAGTGCGCAGATAAGCCACAAATCTGTATTTCCTTGCAAGTGCTTTCGTCTAGGCCACCATGTTTCATTTTCTTTTTGTTTTAACTGATAAAAGTGGGCTGGGACTGAAATCCCAGCCCTGGCAATTTCCTGAACTTGGCAGAAATTCAGATGTGAATGCATTTTTTAACTAATAGCAAATGAATGCAGCTTGTCCCCTTGCCAGGTGTTCCACTCACACCAGGTTATCGTGGTACACAGTGCAGGTCACTGCTTGTGCCCGGCCTTCGTAATAAGCTGTGCATGACAATAACCTTGCTTGTTTTATTTCCCTTTCCTCCCAGGAGAAGATAATGAATTTGAGCTGCTTAGCTGGGCAGCTTTCACTGCAGTTTTTGTAGCCTTGTCCCTGCCATTTGCACATGGCTCTCACCTTGCTGCCCTTCTGCGTCATAGTGGCCCTCCTCTTTCCTCCCGCCTACTCCTTTCCTCTCCAAGGCTCCATTTCCCACTCCCAGACCCTGCTTCCTTTACTCCTACTCTTCCTCCATAGAGAGCCCCTGGAGGAAATCTCATTGGCCAAGCAGACTTCCTCCAGGACAGGTTTGTTCTCTGCTTCAGTTCTGCCATCTTCCTGCCTACTGGTGCTCATCATCCCCCTCTGCTGAAGCACTGTGCCTACACCCACCCACATCTTGCATTTTGGAGACACTCTTTAAACCTTCCCTTTGTCATAAATCCTCCCTTTGTCAGCTTCTACTCCTCTTTCTGCTTAGGATCCCAGTGTGCCAGCAGAGGAGGGATGGTCAAATACAAAGTGAGCATCCTCCCGTCTTATCTTGCCTGCCTTCTTTCTCTCCCAGGTACAGATGCAGCTGCCTTCTTAATTTTAGTCTGCTCTTCTCTAAGCTTTTACTTGCTTCAGTAGCTCTTCTGTGCTTTCTCCTGGTCTGCCCTCATGGTCACTGCAAGCACTGGTGAGGCTATTTGAAGCATCCCCTGGCCGTGGTTCATCACTGGGGAGCCAGCTGCCCTGCAATACGAACTATAACAACGAATAGAGAAGAGCGGATGCAAAGGAATGCTCCAGTATCACTGTCCCCATTCAGCCCCGCACGCAGCTGACAAGTCCATTGATTTTGTGAGGACTGCAGCATTTCCTGGCAGGGCTGACTTGCTCCTTGGCTGTTTTGGGGGATAGGGAGCATTAGGTATAGGGGAACTTAAACAGAACCACGATCAGATCTCCTGTTTGGCTCTCTCTCAAGCTATTCTGTCATTTGATTCTGCAATATATGGCAGCTCCTTGCCTCTCATTCTGATTTTTCAGTGCCTTAATGATTCTAAAAGTCTTACGTATGACCAGCTTTAACTACACAGGACATCCTGGTGGCTTCCCTGGGGTCATTGATGTGCTTGGAGCTGGCTTTATAAAGATGCTGTGGTCAGCTAGGGCCAGCACACACAGCACTTGGCTACGTCAAGCTTCTGAGCAAAGTTGAAGCCTTCAGAGGCAATAATAATTGTATGTTTCTTTTTGAAAGACCTCTCATTTTACTAGAAGAATGGCTTTCGGTGCTATTGCAAAGTATTTCTGCTTAGGTAGAATAGGAAAATGGGTAAGAAAATGTGGCCAGATTTGCATGACCCAAACTCACGTATGCCGATAGAGAGTGAAATGCCCTGCTCTAGATTGCACGAAGGTTTCTGGTCATTTGCATCCAACCTTTGCTCGAATCCCAGGGTGTGCAGGAAGTGCCACCCTTCCTGTTGTAGATAAATGTGGAAGCGTCTCAATGAGGGAGCAGGAATTAACTCTGCCTTTTCCTAGAGGTGAGGAAGAACAAGGGAAAAAAAAAAAAAGAAGGGGTGAAGAGTCACTTTTGCATGTTTCCCAAACCACTTTTTAATGAAATGCTTAGGATTATGAAGCATTTGTTGCCTCATTAGCATTAAGTTGTGGGAACTTCAGAAATCCCCGAGCTGTTTGGTAACTTTCCGAAAGACAGCCTAGCGAGCTGCTCGGTGCTCAGGGCGCTGTTCAGGAGTGAGTCTAAATGTCAGCCTGAGTTTCTGACATTCAGTGACCAAGATGTATGAACAATTTGTCAATTACTTCTTTTATTCCTGGCAGCCTCATCTGGGTTGCTAGTCCCTGTAATTGTCAGGAATTTCCAAACGAGTCCTGCAGAAGAGGGTGGAGTTTCTCACGTTAAGGTTTGGCAACCACTCTGGCTCAAGGCCTGAGGGGGGTGTGCATATTTCAGTTGTTGCATCCTGTAATGTGAGTTTTCAGCTTTTTTTTTCCCCTTCCGTTTTGACTTCCTATTGAGCAGAGCTACCCTGCCTTGCATTCACCATATCCTTTATAAAAAGAATGTTTTATTTCTGTTTTAATGAGACCTGTAAGCCACATGTCACCATGGCTGGCTTTACATGTTGCATTGGAACTGGAACATGCACATTCTTTTTAAAATCCTTGGCCTGAATTGCCAGTTTGGGCAAAACCACCCCTCTGTAAGATGTAGGTACTTGTCTCCTCCTCTGGAGCTTGGGGAGTTTTATACGTACTGGATTTTAGCATCCAAGTTAGAGGGAAGGAAGAGGTAAAGGCATGCTAAATGTGATAGAGAAAGGAATGATCTTAGGCACCTTTGCTTTTGGAAGCGGAAGCAGGTATTCAGAATATTTCCCCTGCTCTGTCAGAAGTGGTGAAATGACTCCTTGGGGTTAGAACAAGCTGCCATTAGAATTAGGTAGTGTGGAGTTTATTTTTGCAAAGTGCTAAAAAGAGTGAGTGACTGTGGGTATTTAAAACAAACTAAATACGCTCGCAAAGAGGCTTGCAGTGTATGTGTATGTTATACGTGTAATATTTAAACTTTACTACTTCTCTGCTAGACATAAAGATACCCAGCAATTAACCCCTGTTTTCATGGCACTATTTTCATTCTTCCCTTTAATAGATGTTGCACAGGAATGCTTAAGTCACCAGCTTAGTAAAATCATTTCTAGTGAAGTATATTTATTTTTTTTAAAACAAAACCAGATTATTTTCATTACATGCAGTAATTTTGAGATAAACTGTGTGTCTTTGAGGTAAAATGCATGTTGGCTTAAACCCATATATCTCGGAAATGGGCAATGATAATATCTGCAGCTGGAGCATCCAGAGTTTCTCACGTTGAAGCACGGATTGCCACGAGGGTCTCAGCTGCAGGCGTCCGAGTGGCAGCGGCGTGCAGCAGGTGTGCAGCTGGTGGATGGTCCCAGCAGGCCTGGATTCGTGAGTTTAAAGCACTCAGGTTACCTCACTTTAACCAACATCTGCTGGCAAACACCTTGAGAGCAAGCATAACAGATGGTTAAACTTCATTTTGCTCTGGGCCAAAGGCAGAACAGTAGGGGGATGCAGCAACGTCCGCCCTGACCAGCCAGGTAAGGGCTGCCCTCTGTGAGTACTTATGAGGCTCGTGATACGGCACTGGGGGCTCCATGCCACGTCGTTGGCCCAGCCACGACCACTAGACGGAAAGGCTATAAGTGCTACCGCTTTTAATCTCTTTGTAAACAGGATTTTTCAGAAGTTTTAATGAACTTAGTCATTTCTGCTTGCTCTGGTTATTTGTACCGTGTGAGACCACGGTTCAAAAAAAAAAAAAAAGTAATATTTTTTTTTGTAGACCCTTGTTCACTGCTTTACAAAGTCACCGTTTTAACAAGTGCCTGAAGGAG
Organism: Heteronetta atricapilla; assembly: GCA_011075105.1. NCBI lineage: Eukaryota > Metazoa > Chordata > Aves > Anseriformes > Anatidae > Heteronetta > Heteronetta atricapilla. Next base: position 20,670,932 of record CM021734.1, on the reverse strand, counting down.
ACAGCTTTGAAAAACAGCGACTACCATTAAGCAGATATAATTATCTACTCTTTGCCATCCTTGTGTGCACACCTTGCAATAGAAAGAAAAACCTGACAGCCTGTCTGGTGGGTGTGACTTAGGGGCTGGGGGAAGGGAAGGAGTTTGAGTGAAATGTCTTTTCTACAAGCGGCTTGTATTAAGGGGCTATAAGATCTTCCAGCCATCAGAGTTCAACACAAACCAGATACCAGAGCTAAGATACTATATTCATTTCCCACTCAGCTATTGTGGGGAGAAATTGTGCGCTATTTCTGATAACACTGGGGGTTCTGTCTGGGGGGAAATGTAGAAAAATTTGTTTCCAAATGACTTCTATTGTACCTCACATACTGTTATCCAGAACAGAGCTCTGGCTTGTGGGGAAGAGACCCAAAGGAGAGTTTGTGTGCTTGAAGGCTTGTCTGTTTTTTTCCAATCACTTCTGGGTCTATAAAAAGATATTCCTAGTCTCCACCAGCTTTCCCTCTTGTGTGCTTAGACTCTGAGCTACATAACTGCTCCTTCCAGGGCAGAGCTGTTCATGGATAGGCAGGGTGGACAGGAGACAAAACTCCCCCTCCTGCCTGTGCGCGGGTCTCTTAATGACCCGTGTTCTTGTAATGGCGCAGAACTGGCTTTTTATTGCTTTGTCTCCACCTCGTATTCTGCCTGTTAGTGCTTTTCCAGAGGTGACTTGGAGAGTTTTAACTTACTTCAAGGCAGACACACAGGGAGACGACATTATGATGTTCCCATGCAGCAGGCACTGCTCCCTAGCAGGAGGGTAGCATTACCAAATTGCTTCAGCATGCGGTCTTGCTGAAGCCAGTGGCGCCTTCTTGGGCCTGAATTCAAACAAACTGAGGGTTCAAAGGCATCCTAGAGGAATACATCCCCACTGCAAGGTGGTTTAAACGTGCTTGCTGTCCTCTTTCTTTACTACATTTCTGCCATAGCAGGCACATTCTTGTGGGGAAGCACATTTTCAGCTGCATATGAATGGATTCAGCTTTAGGAGAAGCCCAGAATGTAATGAAAACACCCTGAATATATTAAACAAAGGACTTTGAAGCCATCAGAAATAGTGGGTGGGAGACAGGCAGATGCTGATGAGTGTTACCAATTTGCTGAAATAGGAGCTGTCCAAGATGAAGGGGGTAATCACTGGGTTTGTCAAAATGCCTGGGAGGGTTTCTGAATCATTGCTAGCTAGGCAGGAAGTCCTCTCTTCTTCCCCAGAAAAACTCTTTGCTGAGTAACCCATCTGGAAATGATGAATCTCCACGAGAGAAGAGCCTTTCTTCCCCCTCACCTGCTAAGCCAGGACCACGTTTCTCCTGCAGAAGTAGCTCTGGTCCTGAGGATGTTACAGCCTCTAGTCTCCATGCACCGAGCAACTTTACATGGGAAGCTCCTCTGCTCTGCCCCTGCTCCCCGCACATTGTGCATGAAACCTCTGTGCCTTCTGAGCCTTTCGCCTGCAGGGACTGAGATCCCTGACAGAAATTGCATGGTTTGTCAAAGATGTGGCTGAGAAACCTAAATCGAACAAAGCGACACAATTTGTTTGGTTTCTAGAATATTAATCCCTTTTCTGCTGGGCAGTTAGGGCAATAATGAAGTGTCCCCATCCTGAGAGGAACGCTTTGTCCCTGGCCGTGATTTTTAGGCCATGCAAAGCTCTCTGTGGCAGAGGAACCTTCAGGTTACCTGCTGTCAGGCGTTACGTTGTCGTAGGGAATCTTACTGGAATCCTCTCGCTGAAGTTTCAGTTTTCTAGGTTTAGCGCGTGTGTTTGTTAAATCATTTTGTTCTTGTATGTTAAGGGCGGTTAGTCGTTTTCCATCACTGGAAGCCCTGCAGCTGGGGGATGTGGGTGTGCAGGCATTATCAGAGCGTAAATCTTTCTGTCTAACTTGGAAACAGCTCGCTTTTCGGGTCAGCTGGACTCTGAGCAAGGAAGCCTCCAAATCCCAAGTGTACCTGCTTCGCCCAGCTGGCTCTCAACTGCAGAAAGCAATCCTGACACGGGAAAGAGGAAAGGAAGACTGAAATTCTTGCTCAAGAGGCCAGGGAATTTTTTTAGGGGTATTACCTGCAGCAGTTCATGCTTTTGTGTAGATTTCTACAGAGCCTGCCTCCCCTTGTCTATTCTGCTCAGGTCAGTTGCAGAGTTTTTGCAAACATCATAGGGAATGTGAATGGGAGAGTGGCGGCTCTTGTTTTAAATGGTTTAATTAGAAAATCTTGCTAATGAAGCCTGACCTCTGATACCTGGCTAGGACATTTTCTGATGCAATCGGGAATGACCTGGGGAAGCTGTGTGTGTTTACTGAAGCTGTGCCATGTGCTGTGGGAAATGCCGAGGAGGAACATAGCTGTGCTGAAGTGCTCTGCTGTGCTTCCAGGCATGTGCCACGGCTAGCTGAGATCTCACGGTCTTACAGAGGTGTTATAATACAGATATTAACGTAAGTCTAAGTCTCTGTGTTTTCAGAGCACCCTCCAAGGCAAAATAGTTACATTACGTGAGCATGAGCCTAGTGAAACACAGCACCATCAAAAGGAAAATTATGATCTTGTCAAATTTATGTAAACTCACAGCTGGAAGGGCGTGACTGCATCCTCGTAAAGCTTCAGGAATGAGCTCTTATCTAGAGCACATGTTCCCTGCAAGGCCTCTTGCAGAGGAAGGAGTTCCAGCATCCTTTGATGCCATCTCCCCCGTGGTAGATGTTGCTGCAGCCCGTGGCACAGAGCAGCCAGGTTTGGTTCTTTGCTGGGCGAGAGAGGGTGGGGAATCCATGGCAGCTGACCAAGAACAAGCCTCAGCGTGCTGCTTTTTTTCCTTCCTCCCATCTCACTTAGGTCTGCAGCACACTGGCAACACTCAGGAAACCGCTTCCAATTCCTGTCTTAGGAAAACGTAATCATGCTCTCGGTTTATGGTAATGAAGTCCCTCTGTGCTTAGGAGAATTATTTCTGGGCCTCTTTGCATCCAGAGGTCAGAAGAAGTCAGAAATGTTACCTATATATGTAACAATAAAATTAGCCTTCACGAGTACCTCTCCTGCAGAGAATCCTGGTTCACAGAAGGTAAACTGTTCCTCACAAGTCCTCACTGTGGCAGAGCTGGCAAGGAATGGTGCTGCCAGAATAAGCAGTGGACTGAGTCAGTACAGCAAGTGCATGAAATAAAACTATTTCCTATGTAAAGGATAATTATGGCAAGGCACCTTAGGAAAGCTGAGCTGTCTGGAGCACATACATGCCTTTAAAGCTCGCTGAACATCTGTGTACTGCAAAACTGAAGATGATTTGAAGGATTTCTGAATTAATTCTGTTTAAACCCTAAGTTTTTTAACATTGATTTTTTTTACTCATGCAGGAAAATGAAGTGTGGTTTGTGAAGAGGAAAAACAAAACTCTGTGTGAAAAGCCACTGAGCAAGCCATGCCTGTGCTTTAGGTCTGGTTGCATGTGTTAGGCATGTGCAGGCAGTGCTGTGAAGTTGGGCAACAGCTTGTGTTGCAACGCTTCACCTGCAGGTTGGGCTGATGGGAGCGCTTTCAAAGTGAACGTTTCAGTGGAATTTCTCTGTCCTAATTCTCTTCCGGCTGGGCACTTGGTATTCTTTGAGTACAGGCCAAAAAGTTAATCCACACATACACGTTCTCAGGTTTATTAATTATGAAACTAATAAAACGTTGTCGGCTGCCTTTTGGAAGAAGAGCTTTACCTGCCTTAGAAAACTTATCAGATATTTCAGTACGTTGCAGTAGGTAATGAGAAGCCAAAGGTCTGTCCTTCCTCCATTAGTTCTGTATACAGAAGAGGGGGAGAGATCTGATTTTCAGGACGTTATTTTTCAGCTTGATGCACAATATTCCTCAGCTTATTAGGTTGTTTCTGGTTCACATTAAGTAAGGTCCTGTGCAGAACCAAGGTACTGGGCACTCTGTCCAGGTTCTGCTGCTGACTCGTAGTTTATCATGTCTGGCTAGTTGGAGCTACTGTTAATCAAACTGTAAAACTGGGGTATTAAAGGTGCTTTTTGGGAGTCTGACAAAGCTTAAATCGGTGCTGTTGAGCACTATGACCTGGAATAAAAAGATCTATTAAATATAACATCTTTTTTTTTCTGCAGAGTACCAGCTGAATATTAAGTTGTTTTCATAGAATCATAGAATCATAGAATATCCTGAGTTGGAAGGGACCCTTAAGGATCATCAAGTCCAACTCTTGACACCGCACAGGTCTACCCAGAAGTTCAGACCATGTGACTAAGTGCACAGTCCAATCGCTTCTTAAACTCAGTCAGGCTCGGTGCAGTGACCACTTCCCTGGGGAGTCTGTTCCAGTGTGCAACCACTCTCTCAGTGAAGAACCCCCTCCTGATGTCAAGCCTAAACTTCCCCTGCCTCAGCTTCACCCCGTTCCCGCAGGTCCTGTCGCTGGTGTTAATGGAGAAAAGGTCTCCTGCCTCTCGACACCCCCTTACGAGGAAGTTGTAGACTGCGATGAGGTCTCCCCTCAGCCTCCTCTTCTCCAGGCGGAACAGGCCCAGTGCCCTCAACCGTTCCTCGTACGTCTTCCCCTCCAGGCCTTTCACCATCTTCGTAGCCCTCCTCTGGACACTCTCCAACAGTTTCACGTCCTTTTTATACTGTGGTGCCCAGAACTGCACACAGTACTCGAGGTGAGGCCGCACCAGCGCAGAGTAGAGCGGGACAATCACCTCCCTCGACCTACTAGCGATGCCGTGCTTGATGCACCCCAGGACACGGTTGGCCCTCCTGGCTGCCAGGGCACACTGCTGGCTCATATTCAACTTGCTGTCTACCACGACCCCCAGATCCCTCTCTTCTAGGCTGCTCTCCAGCGTCTCATCGCCCAGTCTGTATGTGCAGCCAGGGTTTCCCCGTCCCAGGTGCATGACCTGGCACTTGCTCTTATTGAACTTCATGCGGTTGGTGATCGCCCAGCTCTCCAACCTATCCAGATCCCTCTGCAAGGCCTTTCCACCCTCATCCGAGTCCACAACTCCTCCAAGTTTGGTGTCATCAGCAAACTTGCTCAAAATACCTTCTATTCCTACATCCAGATCGTTTATAAAAATATTGAAAGATATTGAACATTTTAAAATGTTCTTGTCCCTCCCATTCCAAAAAAGTTTGAAATCTTGAGCAATCAAGGCATTAAAATACCTTTCTGCTGTACATGCACTGGTGGGAAGGCCTTTGGCTGGATTACTCACTCGTTACTGTAACTTTTATTGTAAAATACTTGTTTGGGGAAAATCCTCTAGGGCAGCGACATTCACGCTGGGAGGTTAGGTGCCTGCTGACTTTATGAAGAGAAGAAAGGGATGCCACGTCTGGGTTTAATAGTATTTGGAGACTTCTCTCTGGTGCTCACATTGCAGTCTCTGGGTTGCCTCAAGGAACAGGAATATGAAAAGGGAAAAGTTTGAAGCATCACGGTGAGACCTTTGGGAAGGACGGCGTGATGTAAGGATGGCTCGTTTCATTCAGATCCCGTAACTACAAGCAGATTCCCAGGGAGCACTGGAAGAACAGGACCACCAAACAGTGGTACTTTCCCAGAATACTTTCCGCTTCCGAGAAGGACTTCCTGAGCCCAAACAGCGTCTTTTGTCTTCCATATCCCTCAATGGACTTTTCTTCCATGAAGCCCTAGAGTGGCTCTTTGAACTTGCATAAGGGAGCCTGTGTTTTGCACTGCGGAGTTTCTCTAGGCTTTGGCTCTGACTTGGGAAAAGTTGCCTCCTTCCTACTACTTTGTACTTCAGAGTTTACAACAATCACAGCTGAAAGAGCAGCGCCCTGGATTTGCCATACGAGGCCAGCTAGTTGTGATTGTTACCGACAGTGACGCCTGTGGGCGTGCAGTGTTCTGTGTATTAGGGTAGGGTTGTGCTTTATTCTGATGTGTTTAATTTTATATTTTAGTTTGGTTTTATTCTGCCTGAAGTGTGCTAAGATGGTTACTGGGCGGAGAGCTCAGGCTGCGTCTAGTGTACACCTTGAGCCTGTTCATTCTTTTGCAATGGGACTGGAATGGGATCCTGCCAGCAGCTTTCAATATTGCCCTGAAAAAAAACTGATCCTAGCTTGTGGGCTGGATCTAATCCTTGTCTTTGCTGCAGTTACCTCGATAACAGGCACCAAGGCACCTAAAAGCCCTCTGGTACCAACCCAACTTAGCCCATCTCAGTCATTTGCAACAAATACTTGCCTCGGTTTCCCCATCACTACCACAGGGATGCTGAGGCCAGCAAGAACAAACAAACCTGGCAGGACAGTGGAGGTAGGGAAGAGCTGTAACCTCCGGAGCACCTGGAGCCCAGGCTGGGGTCTGAGGCACCCTGACAGGTCCAACTGGATGCTTTCCTCCTGGCTGCCGTTGCAGCGTTCTGCAATGCGTACGAAGCCGGAAGAGTTGGCTCCCTTGTTCTTCTTACTTAACTTCAGTTACATTTCCCCTTTTGTTTCAGCTCAAAAAAAAGCAGGTCTACGTTGAGAAGGTGGAGAAGATGCAGCAGGCCCTGGTTCAGCTGCAGGCAGCATGTGAGAAACGGGAGCAGCTGGAACACCGGCTGCGGACGCGGCTGGAGCGAGAGCTGGAATCTCTCCGGATGCAGCAGGTATCCTTTCTCCCTGCCTTGCCAGGCTCCTTTTAGGATTGTACACTATGCCACACGCGAAAGAAGGGCAGTGTTTTTTCTCCGTTGTGTAAAATGAGCACATTTTTCTTCTGTTAGCTCTTTTCATACTGGCCATGTAAAATGAGCAAATTTGTCTTTTGGTAGTTACTATTATGCTGGCCTCTCTTTTGTTTTTTACTTGATTTAATTATTCCATTCTAACCAGAAAACGTGCATAAGGCAGCAGTAGGGGATCCATCCCGTGACAATATTCAGACATAGCCATATAGCTACATGGTGTTCTATCTTCAAGAAACCTGGTTATATTTACTTTTGTATTATTTAAAAAATATTGTTCACAATTTAAATTTTATGTAAAATTCATTAAAAACTGGACGGAAAGAGAGGCCCTTCAAAAAACTTTTGTATTGGGAAAAAAAAGTTACCAAAACCACAAAACCAATTCCATAAAGGTAGCTGATGGAAACAGGCAGAAGCTTCACATGGGGTATATTAGAATCGTAATTTGAGTCTTTTTCAGTGGAAAGAATGAGTGAGAAGTAGATTGTGCAGGGTGTTACGGTGTGAGGTTTTAGGTGGTGTTACAGGTTGATGCATTTCAACATGCATCAAATACGGGCCTGCATCCTCTTTCCAGAAAAATGTACAAACCTGACTGTTTACCTGTGTGCTAAATCCCATTTAGTTCCAGGTTATGTTTAGTCCTCAACTGCCGTATCTGTGTAGGAACAGATACTTAAATATTCATTGTATTTTGTATTGGTGTGATAGGAGTTACAGTAATTTGATAACCTTTCTTCCATGCTACCATGCAAAATTATTTGCCACAAATCCCACAGCTTATAACTGTGAACCTGATACAAAGCAAAAAAAAAAAATTCTTGTCATGGTTTCAGAATTCTGAGCAGGACATGAAACAGTTTGCCTGCCCCATTTCTTCCTTTTCTTTTAAAGTAACTTTATTTTTAAGTCAAATATCATGCCAATCTCAGATGAGACTTCCATATAAAACTCTGCAGTTTACACTTCAAAATTTTAGCATAGCAACTCTCCACTCTTTCTTGATTTGAGAGAAGAGGAGCAGTCTGTCTTCAAGTCTTGCTTTAGAACTAAATTATTTTTAACTCCCAGCTACTTAATCCACAGGTGTACACTGATCGTAGTGATTTAGGAATCAAATCCTAATATATCCTAATATATACTACATATCCTTATATATCCTAATGTTTTGGATTTCTTTTTAAAGCTGTGATAATTATTGTGTTTTGTTGGAACAGTGTTGGAAATAGGTTTGAGTTACTTTAGGCAGTGTGGATGAGCTGTAGGCATCAGACCTGAGTAGCGTGATCCAACTCTCCGGCACTCTCTTGGGGCTTTGCACATGGAAAAAAGCTTTAAGGAATGTTTTCCATGGCAGATATTAGCTTGTTAGTACTCACCAGCTGTGGAGTGGCACGAGGAAGCACTCTAGCATGAGTAAAGCTGTCTGTCTTAGGAGTGGTTCTTGGCATATTATGACTGTTGAGCTTCACCATTTGGAAAATAGAAGCCTGGCTTTGCCAGGTTTGGACAGAGAGAGGCTGACAATGTGCCTGCAGGTGTTCCAGGTTTATCTCTAAAGGAGACCGTGACCATCACCTAGTGTGCCCAGCACAGCACAGGCTGCTGTGTTTCTCTCTAGGGGGCTCTTGCATCAAGCCAGTGCTGCTCCTGCCCAGCCTCTGTCTTTCAGACCAGAGCAAACACTCCAACCCCGAGTCTTACAGGTGCATCCTGCCACTTCTTTTTGTTTTCTTTTGGGAATCAGCGTCAGGGTACATCTCAGGCTGCCAGCGTGTCGGAGTACAACGCCACGGCACTTATGGAACTCCTGCGCGAGAAGGAAGAAAGGATTCTTGCTCTGGAAGCCGACATGACCAAGTGGGAACAGAAATACCTGGAGGAGAGTGTGATGAGACAGTTTGCTTTGGATGCAGCTGCGACTGTGGCTGCTCAGAGGTAAATGAGACTATTCATAGCACAGGCATTATTCTTTTTTCCAGTTGAATGTTGAATTTCCCACTGAGGAATGTTGTCATACTGCCCTCCCATGATACCTTTCCTTGTGGTCTGAACGGCTTCACAAACTTCTGCGTGCAGGTGGAGCTTGGCAGCTTTTTCCTGGCAGCTGTGCAATTGCCAACAATGAAAATTTTTTTTTGCAGGGGAAGATTCCCCCACATGCAATAACTGTTTTCCAGACTAGAATTGTTCTGAGCTGTTCCTCAAAGCTGTTGCTTCAAAAATAGATGTATGAGGAGGGTTGGTTTTTGTTGTTTGTTTTCTAAGCAGGAGTCAGTCCTTGCTGAAGTTATGTGGGATGGGGTAAGCTCGGTGAATCACATGGCCCACCCCAAATGGCTTGCTTGTTCTCCAGAATGCTTTTGCAAATTACTTTGTGATATTGTCCTCAACATGGTTACTAACCAGAAACGTCTACTAGGAAATACTGCTCAAGACCTTTTGCTGCGTGTAGAGAGTAGTGCTTGTGGGGTTGGGCAGGAAAGGGTGTCTGAAATTTGGTACTAAGGTCACATTCCAAGACAGCTCTCCAGAAGCACATAGCTAATACGGTTGCAAATAGGCCCAAGTGCTTCGGCTAGCTGGCAAGCAAGAGCTGTTACTGGAGTGCAATTCTTTAATGTCAGGTAGTGCTTACATGTAATTTCATTGATCACCGGTTTCTGGTTCTTGACAGCAGATTTTATGTTAGATTGTTTCAGGAACCAGATTCAAATGGGGATGTTATCGCAGCTGGCTTCCTAGCGCATAAGATCATACTAGAATTACAGGGGGAAGTCACAGATCTGCTGTGTTAGCATTTAAAGGCTTATCTTATCTTGTTCCAAAAGCTGGCTGTTATTTTGGGGTATTGATGTTTCTTGTGCACTGTTCTCTGCCTCCCCAGAGATTCTCTAAAGGCTCCCACTACTGCTTGTCCCGAGAGGCTGTGTTGTATTTTCAGCACATGCTGATAAACAGGAGTTTGGTCTATTGTTTGTCATGGAATGAGAGGGGATGTGTTAGGCCTGTTCGGGTTTGTTAAATGAACAAGAACTCTTTCCATTTAGGAAAGAGCCAACCCCTGGTTTCCCATTTCCTTCTAGCGCCCTCAGAAGAGGCTGTTCCATCAGCATCAGTACTTCTGCACGTTTCTGTGCAGTTGGTACCTACAGCGTAGCCTTCTCTAAAACAGGCTGTGAGGGATTTCATTCATTTCAGTGGTAACCTCATCTGTGCTGTGCACAACTTTGCTTTCCTTTTCCTTTGGTAGTGGAAAACAGCACCCCTTAGGGAGCTGAGGTTGCAGGAAGGCTGCTTTACAACACAGGCTGTGACTGGGTCAGGTTAGGTTTCTTTGACGATGAGCTTCTCGTGCCTGTCACGTTGGTGCTTTGCCATTCCTGATCTGAACTTCTGTAGGGTTAAATGCACATTTCCAGACAGTTCTTAGGCCTTGTTCTTGTTCGAGGGAACAAATTTCTTATCAGAATGAATGGGAGCTATTGGTAACTAACTTTTTTTAAAAAAACTATGACTGTATTAATGCACGGCTATGTCAGTAATGTGCTCTTAATGTTCTAAGTCATGCAGTGACATAAAGCATTGCACAGTGACTTTGTTCTGACTATACAGCAACAAGTAGGATGAAATATTCATTCTACTTTGGTTAATGGACTGAACAACCATCACAGCATTAACATCAGGCACTGTGTGGAATCATCCTAAAGCTGTTTTCAGTTCTTTCAAAGTATTTTGGACCAAGCTGCTTAGAATTGCTTAAAAATTTTCGTGACCATCTCCCTTCAGTACATACTTAGATAACCTGTTGTTGGAAGGAGAAGGGAAAAAGCTACATCTGAAGTGCAGTTTGCATTCTTTCAGTTGAAACAGTGGATTCGCAGTGAATCCGTTAGATCACAACCTGGCCTGGGAGGGACAGTAGATGGACTATTGTTGCAATTATTTGCATATGTTTATAATCCTTCCTTCATTAGGACTGGGAGATGGATTTTTGGAAGACACTGAGACAGCTTAAACTCAAAAAAGTGAATGCTCTGGTTTGTTACTTTTGAGCAATCATTTTGTGCTGCTAGGAGGAAAGGAGCATATTGAGCTGGTCCTTCATCTGCTCTGCTGCTTGTTCCCAGGGACACGACGGTGATCAGCCACTCACCTAACCCGAGCTATGACACCTCGTTGGAAGCTCGCATTCAGAAGGAGGAGGAAGAGATCCTGCTTGCCAACAGGAGGTGTCTCGACATGGAGGGAAGGTAAAATGTAGTTTCAATCCCATCTGTCTTTAGAGTGGGGATTCTAAAGGAATTGTCTGAATAGATGCCTCAGAACCAGAAATTCTTAGGGTTTCACCAGTAGCAACAATGTAGGATGCCAGATGCTCATTTGGCCAAGGAAGTAACTGCACAGCAATCCAAAACCCATCTTAGATTTTTGTACCTAGCTTATTCCTCTTCTCTTGTCAGGTCATCTTCATCAGACCTCAAGCCACCTGTTAACACTTTCACAGATCTGTTTTCCCCAGCATTTTTGCAGCACAGACTCCCTGGTCTATAAATACTTTTTTTTTAATGTTGGTCTCGTGTCCAGCCCGTAACTCTCAGCCTTGCCTCAAAGCCTCTTCCACACCTGATTAGAGCAGCTTCCAGGTGGGTGGGTAGCTCAGTGAAGCTCTGTTCGTGTATGTACAGGAAGTCTGATGCATCAGCTGCTGTGGTGGGGCCATGAGCAGCCAGTGCTTGGGGTGATAAGCTCACCAGCATCCTCTGTGTGCCTCTCTGCATGCCATGGGGAGTTCGAGTCATAGCCATGGGGAGCTGAGATCTCAGTCTGAGGACACAGGAGTTCATAAATGATGTTATTTGTTCTTCTCAACAAGGATCAAGACTCTGCACGCTCAGATCATTGAGAAGGATGCCATGATCAAAGTGCTGCAGCAGCGCTCCCGCAAGGAGCCCGGGAAGACCGACCAGCTCTCCTCAATGAGGCCTGCCAAGTCGCTCATGTCCATCTCAAACGCAGGCTCAGGCTTGCTGTCCCATTCATCCACGCTGAGCAGCACTCCCATCCTGGAGGAGAAGAGGGAGGACAAGAGCTGGAAAGGCAGTCTAGGTAATTTTGAAATAACTGTGGCACTTCAGATAGGTGAGTCACTGCTTAGAGGGGAAGCAGGAGAACAGAAGGAAGAAGGTGTCTGACAGCCAGATCGACTGGCCTAGCATGCAGTAAAACTGACTGCAAGCAAGGTGGGACGTACTTGGCACGACTCTTGTTTGAATCACATTTGGGGAAACGGTGACTTGTGATGTTCAGGCTCTGTCATTAAAATATTTCGGCCTTCATTCTAACTTGGGTTGGTCCCTGACTTTCAGGTTAGTTGGGATCTCATTTTCAGAGTTCCCAAGCACGTGCTTTCAGGTGGGTTGTTACGGCTGTCTGAAGGTGTAACGTCTCCTTCAGTAAGCAGCCAGCACAGATAGATAGCTATCCTCTGGTGTTGTGCGTGCACCAACATGACTTCTGTCTGGAATGACTCAGCACCATTGTTTAGAGAAAACAAGTTGTATTAAAGCAAATCTTAGATTGTCTTTCTTCCTGGAAAGAAATTAGGCCCGCAGATCCTCCCTATGAGACCAAATGGCCTTGATAGGTGAGTGAGATCTCTCTCAGCTGTTTTCAGGGTGTGCAGGCTTACCCAGCCATAGCTGGGCAAGTGCTTAAGAGTCAGGGAAGCCTGGTATTAGTGCTGACTTGCGTATCTTTGCATGCAGCAACATGATGCTGCTTTTCTTCAGGTACTTCAGCACCCAGTGGTGAAAGGCGCTTTAGAAAGGTAAGCTGGTTGCTGAAGCACAGAGTGCTTTCCAGACCCTGGAGAAACTGCTGCAGAGAGGGGCAGAACTGATTCCAGTTGGTTTTCTGGGACTGTGAAATTTCCTTCCCTTTTCACAAAGGTGTTCTGCTGGGAACAGAATATCGCTCGGAATCCATCCCCTCCACGCCCTCTCCTGTCCTTCCTTCCACCCCGTTGCTGTCAGCCCACTCGAAAACAGGCAGCAGAGACTGCAGCACCCAGACTGACCGGGGGAATGATCAAAGCAAAGCTGCTCCTCCTGCTGCAGCTCCCACACCAGGACGACTCCCCAGTACTAGCCTGGCCTACGCTGCGGACAAAACAGGTGAGGAACCTCAGCTTCCCTCCCGGAGGGGCCCCTGCCACTCACTCAGTGTCAGCTCTGCTCCACGGGGCAGGCTCCTGAGCTTTATCTGTTCAGGAAAACTGGGTTCACTTTTGGTGAGGACAGATGGTTCTCAGAGACAGGCTTGGTTTGAGGAGCCTTGAAATTTAAAAAGAAAGAGAGCTTTAACAGCAGTAAGATAGGCATGGACACATGGGCAGGGAGGTATAGCAAGGTTTCAGAATTAGAGCAGGTATATGCAAATCCTGGGACAGTCTGAGTCAATCTGCTCTGAAATAAATTGTGAGCAGCATGTGGGGTTGAAGCAGTTTACAAAAATGGGCTGTAGAAACTGGCCGTTGTGTTTTAGTGGGTATTCAAAGCAAAGTGGACTTAGGTAAGGAGGACGGAGAAGGGAAGGTAGCTACCATGATAAAATTGCCTCGTTCATGCCCTGTCCCAGCCATGGGACTGACTTCAGCCTTGCCGTAAGTAGATCCACCTGACAGTGGCTATCCCAGGGGCTGGATTTGCTTCCCACAGAGCTCCGAGCTGGCAGGAGCTGCTCATTTTCCAGCCCACTCTGCCAAATCGATGCAGATTACACAGCCTTGCCTCCTCTACTTACAGACACATTACAGTTATGTTGGAAGAGTGAATTTGGCTGGTCTGCTGCGCATCTCGCCCTGCTATACTATTTAATACGTATTGAGGGAGACGGGAATAGGTTTTATGGTGAAAGCCTACACTGACTGCATTGCTTTAAATGTAGTTGTGCCAGTTTTATAGGCCGTTGTGTATCAACACGCGATATCCAGGAGGGATTGGAGAAAATATCTTCATTTCTCTGGCTACACACATGCAGAATTGCATTTTTTTTTAATGCTATTAAATAATAAGTTGTTAATTGTCTTTTGGCCAGTGACAGAAGGTGATTTTTAAAATATTAACCTCATTTTTCTAATCCTGTGCTCACGGTTGTTGCCTGTGATTGAAGTTACAGCTTTGATTGTCTGTCTCTTGTTTTTCCTCGTTGCATAGATGGGCCGCTCTTCCATTCCAGCACCCTTGAAAGAAAAGCCCCTGTTCAGACCATGAGTCAGGACCTCCCAGATGGAGAGATGGTAGAATACCTCATCTGAAAGGCTGTGCCAGGATCTGAGCTGGGATACAATAGCAAGAATTTTTTTTAAAAGACATTTTTATTGGGAAAAATTTTGTAGTACCTGAGTAATAAAAGAAAACTCAGCTGTTTGCTCTTGTATATTATGTCTCAAAACTATGAACAGGTTAATTTATAATTTGTTCTAAATTATAAAAAAAAAAAAAATGTCCATAATGCTTGTTCTTTGGAAGTTTCCCCCTTTATTTTTAATTACTGGATCTGGTAATGTCTGGATAAAAAACCAAGAACTTAGGCGCACTACATCTTGTATTTCATTTTAGTATTTTGAAAGTCTTAAACAGAAGTACGTGCTCTCACAGCGGTTGGCTAATTGTCTACTTCTAACACAGTACGATGGACATGAAGGCCTTATAATGATCAGAACCAGGGACTTGGTTGTCAGCACCACTTAAAGGCTTCAGATCGCAGGTGTTCAGAAGAAGCTGAGATGAGGTATGATCAAGGGAGATTTCTCTTTGCAGTCAGAGCGAGAACTCAAAATAGGGATTTCACAGTCGTAGACTGGAGAGATTTGCATTTTCAGTAGGGTATTTTTTTTCCCAAGTCGTGTTATTTCTATTTAAAAAAGGAAAAGACAAGACTCCGGTGATTAATGTCACATTTCATGTTTTCAGTTGCATCGAAAGATTTGCCATGCTTTTATACTTTTTCAATAATTTATACAGTGGATAGTAATTAATATATTGCATTCATGTTTTACGTAAATTAAAAAGGACATTTTACAGGGTAGGTCCTGATTTGTTAGGTCCAATTTCTGCCATTGTAACTCCATTGGCTTTAGCGGAACTACTCCCACTTCATTGTAGTGCAAGTGGCAAGCACTGTTGCTTTTCAGTGTTAGCAACTTCATCTGTGGAGAACTTTCTCTTTCCAGGTTTCTCTATATTTCATATGCCTTCCTTTGTATGTCCTGCATTCTGGGAGATACTAGATGCTTTTTCATATAGCAAAGCCTTGGAGGTAGAGGTTTAAACAGAAGCTCTGTGTAACGTTTCAGATGGCAAATTCTGTCCTTTAAAATTATTTTTTTCTTTATCTAACTGGAGAGAGCAGCTTAACCCCTCCGGGGCATTATGGAAGGAAGTTACATGTTCTAGTTGTCAGGTTCTCTTTCAGATCTGTGGAAACTGCCACAAATGCAGCAATGCTTCAGTCACAGGTGCTGTGAGTAGATACCAAGACGAATAGAAGTAACTGTTTGAGTATTTTTTGTTACTGTCTTTGCATTGTATTAAAACAGTTCAATATTCATTTCTGTTAAAAATTTTTTTACTTGAATGTTTAAGTGTTTAATTAGCTGGTAGTCATCTGTCAAGAGCCTGGCTAGCCTCAGCTTTCTGTGCAACATTAGAGTAGCCAGATCTTAATTTCAAATCACTCCAGAAATAAGAGAAATTAGCCGTTAATCATCCAACAGCTAGTGAATGTCCTCAATTCTTACTTGGTTGACACTAGTGATAAGGTGTCCTCTTGAAATGGCCTTACCAGATCAAGAAATATAATGTGAATTTTGCAATGGAGGGTTGGGAGATGGGAGGAGGTGCCTTCTCTCACCGCACGGGTGTCTTAGCAGTGCCTAAAGATCAGCTCTAAGTTGGATTCTGCTCATCTTCTAGTGCTAATCGCTTAGAAAAGCAAGGCAAGCAGTTCCCATCATATCTGTCAAATTTACTGCTTGTTAGTACGCTGCAGCCAATATTCCTGGACCCACAGAAGTTCGAGATGGTAGAATGTATATGCCATAAGATAGGGACTGAGCCTAAATAGCCTGACTTTACTGCAAGATATGACTAAGTCTAAGTAGCCTGACTTTGTCTAGTGACCTCACTAGTGACCTAGTGAACAGGCTGCACAACCTTCCTTCCATCATGCTGCGTCAGAGCTCCAGAACTGCACTTTAAGGCTTGGGCAGTTTCTGCCATATGGGATAATGTTCTGGAGTACAGCAGACCTTTTCTAAGGGTATTCTAAGAATTTGATTTAGTTCTTCACCCTCTTCTAGACAAACCATTCACAGCCTCTTTGTTCTCACCCCTTGCATTTCATAGAATCATAGAATCATAGAATATCCTGAGTTGGAAGGGACCCTTAAGGATCATCAAGTCCAACTCTTGACACCGCACAGGTCTACCCAGAAGTTCAGACCATGTGACTAAGTGCACAGTCCAATCGCTTCTTAAACTCAGTCAGGCTCGGTGCAGTGACCACTTCCCTGGGGAGTCTGTTCCAGTGTGCAACCACTCTCTCTGTGAAGAACCCCCTCCTGATGTCAAGCCTAAACTTCCCCTGCCTCAGCTTCACCCCGTTCCCGCGGGTCCTGTCGCTGGTGTTAATGGAGAAAAGGTCTCCTGCCTCTCGACACCCCCTTACGAGGAAGTTGTAGACTGCGATGAGGTCTCCCCTCAGCCTCCTCTTCTCCAGGCGGAACAGGCCCAGTGCCCTCAGCCGTTCCTCGTACGTCTTCCCCTCCAGGCCTTTCACCATCTTCGTAGCCCTCCTCTGGACACTCTCCAACAGTTTCACGTCCTTTTTATACTGTGGTGCCCAGAACTGCACACAGTACTCGAGGTGAGGCCGCACCAGTGCAGAGTAGAGCGGGACATTTATTTCTGTTAACTTAATTCCATCCTGTTACATGAAGTTATGCCCACTATGGGTGTTTTAAGTGGTTTCCCTTCCTCTTCCACAGTTGCTGGAAATGCAGAAGAAGCTTTTCTCATTAGGTCACTATGTCCATCCTTCTGCCCTTTCCGCTTCATTTTCTCTGTTAGATTTTGTGGTTTGGGCTTATAATGAACCATAAGGGAGATCAAATGCCACTGGGGTGTGTGAGAGAGAGGTCTGAGTACTTTTCTGCTCTTCTAAAGTCAGAAAAAAAAATGATATTCCATCTTGACAAGTGCTTCTCAGCAGTAGGAAAGAAGTTTTGCAGCTGTAGGGCTCTGGATAAACAGTTCCAACTCACTTGATTCACTTTAATTCTGAAGTGCCTAGGACATTTTTGATCTTGTACAGATAAAATCTGTTTCAGAAAGCTGATTTTCCCCAATCGGTATTGGCTGCTCAGCTGGACTAGGTAAAAACAATTTGTTTATTGTCCTTGCAGCTCATTGTTTTCAAACTGAGCTCCACTGCAATCTATTTTTACAAAGAAAAAAGGACATAATAGTCCTACGTGAATGTAGTGCAGATGATGCACAGCAGCTGCCTCCTCAGAAAGTGGTGGTCTCTGACAGAGCAAGCCGTCAGGATCGCGGTAGCCTTACTGTTTCTGTGCCAGTAGAAGTGAATTTGGAAGCCAGTGATGCATTTTCACATTCCTGAGGTCAAGTTCTTTGCCCTGTTTTACAGTTTTGATTTCTCCCAAAAGCAAAGCCCCTGAAATTTTTGACACAGAAGTTTGAGGTAATCTTCCTGTGCTGATAAACTAGGAACCGTCAGTAATGTAGTCTTCCCCTCCAGCTTCCTCAGAGCCATCCTGATGTGAATGTAAATGAGCTGCTTGCTTTGAGGAAGGTGCGTACTATAGCCTTCAGTCTCCCTGTACAGATTTTTATTTTGTTTTTAAACAAACTGCTTTAAGGAGACAAACTGTACACCTAGTTCCTTCGGTAGAGCTTATTCCTAGCAGAACGTGATTTTTAACAGGTTGACTGCAATGACCTTCTTTGCAAACCAAAAGTTTAGACTAAGAGTTTTTCTTAAACTCGGGTATTAGAAGCAGAATTGTAGCTTTTATTAAAAATACTTAAAAAAAAGCCACATATTCTTCTTTGTAGAGCAAAACAAGAAAATCAAGTGTAGTTCCTTTTCCTCTTTCACTGCGTACAGATTGGCCAAATTCCCAAGCCATTTCCTTGGGCAATTCCTTTGGGATTTGAAGGCTCAGGGCACTGCCTGAGATCTGGAGGTTTTTGTTCCCATCCGACCTGGTGTCATTACTAACTGAACAGCTCCTGCCTGGCAGCTCCTGTGGGGTCTAGAGCTGTAATTCTCTGGTCTGAGTACTGCTGGGGATCTGAGTTGCTCCTCAGGAGCCTGCCAAGGGTGGCTAAGGTAAGCAAATGCTGTCAGGGAGCTTAAATTCTTTCCCTTTTGTAGCAACCACAAAATGTGAGGCACAAAGCTGGCATTAGCTTTGCTTCATTTCTTTGGCTGCCTGAGTGAGGGGACTTGCAGGGCTTTCGGCCAGAACCATTTCCGAGGATGCCTCCTGCTCCACAAGCCCGTGCCAGCAAGCAGCGGTGTGTTAAGGTGTGTGATGGCCGCACACCGTGAGCCAGCCCCAGCTGCAGGAGCTGTGCTTTTCCACCTCTAAAGTGACCACATAAGCTCGGGGCAGTGAGGACAGCGACCCCCCGGGAGTACTTGGGCTCCTCTGCCTTTCCCGGAGGCTGGCGGCTCTGCTCCGTGCCAGGGCCGGGGGCTGTGGGCAGGGCATTCTCTTTCCATGTATTTGTATAGGAACTATTTTTAAAAAAAGATAAAAACTAGCGTTTTCATGTCTAGAAAGTAAAAAGACATTGTAAAATGTAATTGTACTGTATTTATGAAGAAAATACATTTCTGTTCAAAAAGATCTTATTCTAAGTTTGTTTTAGAGTCTGACTTCCAACAGCATCATCTCTTAGGCTTTCAGAAGCATTGAGACCCATCCGTTGTTCGCTGCTGTGTCTGACACAGGGCCACGCTAAACTATTGAGATCCAAGAAAAAGAAGCCCACCTGCCCTCCCAACTCAAGCAGAATCCATATTACCCCCGAATTCAGAGGTATTTGAACACTCGCTTTCATTCAGTGTGGTCTCTGCTCAGGCTCAGCAGTGGAGACGCTGAAATACCTGGAGACGAGAGTGGAGCAGGGCAGCTTCCACACCCTGCCCCTGGAGAGAGCCAGCAAGCGGCTGCCTGTTTGTTCTCTGAGCCAGCAGCAAGCACAGCTGCTGCTGCCTGCAGAGCAGGAGTGGTTCCCGAGAGAGGCATGCTCAGCACTCCTGCCTCCTTTTTCAGGGCTGTTCCAGCTGCAGAGTCACAGCTTTGCAGGGCACATGGCTTAAACCCAGTTTCCCTTTCAGCACACTCGGCGTCCAAAGTGTCAGAAATGAGTGAGCTGCGAGCCGCTTCACTCTGCGATCCAAACCACCCAAGCACAGGAAGGAATATTAAAAATATTGAACTTGAAATATTAAAAGTTTGCCATTTCATAACCTTAGAAAATGTATCAAGAGAATGACCTTTTCTATATAAATCTATATTAAAGTGAACCTTGTGGATTATTTTCTCCTCCTTATTTAAACTAAGTTTATTTTGTAATTTGTGAATTAGCTTTTTTGTAACTCAGCTGTTGAAACAGCCCTAAAGTCTTTGAAGATTATGGCAGCTTTAATTCTAGGAAAGAAAACAAAAAGTGTAAATATGCACTAAGATACCTTGTAAATATCTATCGTTATGTTTGTAGCTAGCTATAAAAGTATTTTATGTGTTTTTAAAGAACGCATCCTGTGTTTTCAATTTTTTTCCACCAATCTTCTGGTTTTGTGATAATTTTTTCCAGTATGAAAACCTCATTGAACATAAAAACAATCTTGATCTCATCTAACCCTTGCTACTGTTTGGCCTCCGTCGTTAAGCTTCCACCCCCCGATCGGAGGTTTTGCAGGACGGAGTTGTTCATCCCAGTCTCTTCCCTTACCCATCGATGTTGGATTGTTCTCCGACAGTCCTGCAACTGCACACAAGGCCGCTGCTTTCCTTTTGTAATGAGCAGATCAACAGCACCTGCTTACAGCCACCTCTAGCTGCGGGGACGTTGTTGGTCATGTCTGACGGCCGGCCTCTTTGAAGCCACCTGAAAGTCTAGCTGCATGTGAGCAGCCTGAAGTCAGGTGAGTATTTCTATGCCGCAGCCATCAGCAGCCCAGTGCACTTTCTGTTCATGTAATCCAGCTGAGTTTCGTTGCCTCTGGTTTATTTTTCTTTGTCCTGTCAGAGGGAAGGAGCAGGGACTGTGCTCACTGGAACTGGTCAACCTTGATGCAATTTTCACTGCTGGCTTTTGGAATTGATCTTAACGTAGTTATAACCTCCCCTGAAAGCCGGTGCTTTAATAAGTACCAGCTTGACAAATCTGGAGGCTGCTGGTCAGTTTAGCACAGACATCCCCTGCACTTTCATGGCTTTTGATGTTGATTCTATAAATCCCTCCGGCATGGCAGAGCAGAAACAACAAGATTGGGGGGAGAAAAGAAGAAGAGAAAAAACAGCTACAGAAGCTTGCTAATAGCTGTCTTAGTTAACAAACCAGCTGCGGCCGATCTGCAGACAGGTGTGAGCAGAGCTGGGACATTGAGCAGTGCCCTGGTAGCACACCGGGCTGCTCGGCATGGATCCGACCCAGGAGGCTGCAGCGAAATGCCCGCTGACAGTGAGTTGAGGTCCAACCCTGGCTCCACGCAGGGGTGGTTTGGGTTTTCACGTCCCCTTGACTATTGGAAACATGTTGGCCAGCCCGCTTGGACATCACCACCATCCACCAGAGCTGTCCCAGATCCATCTTCAGTAAAGACATCACCCTCAGTGTGCTAAGATTTGGAGCTTAAAAGGGAGAAAAAAAAGATTAAAAGGTTGGTTGGTTGGCAGAACCTTTAAAGGAAAAAAAAAAAAAAAAAAAAAAAATAACATTGCTCCAAGCCCTTACTCCTCACAACCCCAGTGCTGCGCTGCCGGTTGCAGCGTTTTACTCATCTCTTTGCCTCCAATTGCTTTAAAATGCCTGTGAAGAAAAGCAAAACTTGAGAATAACACAAGACCTCTGCAGAGGCAGCTCTTTGCCTTCCCATCCTGCTTCCCAGGAAAACCAAGATGTGAGCAAGCTGTGTTGTGGAGCACTGCTCTGGATTTTCCAGGAAGGAAAAGGAGATGGCAGCAGCGGACTGGCCTTGTGAGAGCTGCTCGAAGGTGGTGTTTGGATCCAGTGACATGTCTGTGATACTCTTCACTTCATGTTTTGCAGGAGAACTTTAGAGGAAAATCTTCACTGCTCATTTGGCAGGAGGAGTACTACCTTTTAAATATAAGGCCTTTATATTTGTTTTTGTATACATACACACAGACCCCCACAAATAGAACATCTGAAAGCTGGTAAATTTGAGAGCCCCACTGTACTACCTGAACTTTTTTCTCCCCAGTCATTTTTTAAAGCATAAAAGTGGGCAGTTCTACCACTTAGTTATTTTTCTACTCTCCTGCTTTCTGTGGCTGCATTTTGTAACCAGAAAATAATGATAAGCCCTCTGGTCTGCAGCCTTTCAGCTCTTCATTTTGTATTTTGGGGAGGTGCTTCGGTTGCTCTTCAAGCTGATGCCCAAGAGGCCAGGGCAGGGATTTGGGTGGTGCCAGAGCGGTGAGAACAGATGGAGCTCCTGCGGCTGCTCACTTGCTGAGCAGGGCCTGGGGCTTGTCCTCACTGAGCTGCAGCGCCCAGAGCAAAGGGGCCTCGTGGTGTGCAGTTCTGTCCTCGTTAGGTTTCAGCATTAACAGGGCGCCCACAGGCTGCTCTTTTGCTCTGCTTTAGACCTCACGTGGCATCGCTGTGAGCACCCAGCACGGGCTGTAGGGGTGAAATGCTTCCATTTTACTCCTTTGTAATGGCATCGCATCCAGACCATGAGAGCTAGCAATGGTTGTTGTTACATTACCATCTCTGGAGGTTGGCAGGAGGGAGGGTGCTGCACGTCGGGGTGCCTGGGGCTGTGACACTGCCCTGTGAGCCGGTGTTCCACGGGGCAAAGAGGGCAGCAACCCCAAAGGGACCCAGCCCCAGACTTTTTTGTTTCCTCTGTCAGAAAGTTTGGGGCTTTTGTGAACACCACGTACTGAGAGCTGTTCCCAGTTTGGGGAGAGGAACATTTTGCCCATCTCCCAGCTTTGCAAAAACTCCGCGCGTGGCCCTGAGCAGCTCCCCAGCCATGTGCCTGCTCACCACTCCTGCTCGGCTCCCTGCCCTGAAGCAGCAAGCAGCCGCTGATCTCCTCCTCCTGGAGCAAATACCCACAGCCGGGTGGCCTCCAGCCTCCTCCGGGACTTCAAACCATTTTGGAGCTTTCCCTGCGGGAAGCGTTCCTCCCTTCAGCTCAGCAGGACGCTGGAGCCTGTCAGAGGCATGGTTATGGCTCGCGCAGGCTTTATTTAAAAAACAACAACAACAAAAACACTGAATGGCTCCAGGAATGTCACTTCTTGGGGGAAGAAAAGCTGTTAAAGCTGTTCCCTGGGCCTGCCCTGCCCCGCTGCCAGCCCCATCCCCAGGGCAGCGACAGCTGATGGGGGACTGGGGGCTTTGAGAGAACCAGAGAAAACAGAAGGATTGGGAATTGCTTAATTAGAAACAGTTTTCTCCTTTAACGTTCTGCAATTACTTTGAGGTCAGGAGAATTATTAGTATTATTAATCACCAAATTTCCCGAGAACTAAAGTTAATAGTACCATAATTGGACTGTGCCATACAGCAGTAATTGCTGAGTGCCAGCAGCCAGCTAATTAAGTCTTCCAGCCCTTCTCTCGAGGCAGATCTCTTATTTCTTCCAATTCTGCATCATGGATAACTCAGCCGTGGAGAGTTAAAATTTGGGGAGAGATTGGGGCGGCCACGACCTGAGGTCCACTTGTCCCCGTGCCCAGGGTCTGTGGGGCACAAGGGGGGCCGGGGACTGAGATGCGGCCACGCTCTGAGGACAATACAAGTGATGGGGAGGGAAGCAGCATGTGCTGAAATGGGGGATTTCAGTCCTTTGTGGAGCTCCTGCTGGATGTGATGATCCTTGGCAAGGTGGACGACCCTCAGCTTCAGCCCCTTGCTGAGGCACCGCAGGATCGCTCCCCACTGAAGCAGCAGCCCGGCACACCATGAGTAGAAGAGCAGACAAGCAGAGATAGAAGAAAGTAGGTAGTTTTCCTGGTGCTGCTCCCTGACCCTTGCTTCCAGTGAGCTCAGGGTTAGGGTGAAGGGTGAGCCTGCCCAGCACTGGTCTCCTAGATCGCCTTCCTCCTCCTCCTCCTCCGACCTGCTCTACAGACCCCAGCCACACCAAACCCTTGCACTGCCTCTAGAAATCATTCCAAGGTAATTGCGTGAGTGCCAGCTGCAAATTACCTGCAAGTGGAAAACCTCAGCGGAGGCTGCTGCCAAACGAGCAGCCCCAGTTGAAGACATGTGGCTCCTACAGCCAGCAGAGCTACAAGCAGGTGCTCGCGCCGCAGCTCGGTGCCCTCCAGCGCAGAAGCATGGCTCAGCCCAGAGCACCGCTGGGGATGCACGGCGGCAGCCCATTTGCCTTTTTCTGCCTTTTTGTGTGTGTGTGTGTGAAGGGAGGAAAAAAAAAAACATATGTCTGGGGAGGCTGGGGACAGACTCCAGGAAGGTTTTGTTCTTGGGTAATGTTAAACATTTTGCTGGCACTTTTTTCCCTGTACGTGTGCGTGGTGTTGGCCTTTGTTTCAAGCAGGCCATCGTAGCCGTCCCCCAGCGCCCAGAGCAATCAAGCCCCAAACAAAGCATTTCAGCAGCTCTCAGAGCTTCACTCAGCCTCCTACTTCTTTTCATTTCTTTGCACAGTGGCCACTGGGGAAAGAAAGCAATGTTTATCTTTGAGGCACAGAGCAGGGCTGGAATCATCTGTATTTTTTTAATTATGGGGGTTTCAAGCCCGATCCCAAACATCGCCAGAGAGCTGGAGTTGCTCTTGCCACCTTTCCTGCAGCCACTAGCAGAGAGCTCAGATGCTGGAGGTGCGGCATCCCCAGGAACACATCAGGGCAGGGGGCCCATCCCCAGCACGCTGCACAAAATGCCACCAGGTTCCCCTCCTGGTCGTCACAGAAGAACGTCGTTTAGAAGGAAAAAAGCTCCAGCCTGGCACAAGGTGATGTAAAAAGTGGCAACCCTGCCCAAATGGGGGGGGGGGGGGCTGGCAGGTTCAGAGCATCACTACCGGAGACTGTCCCCAGGAGACAAATGATGCTGCACCACCGTGGGGCACTCACGGGGTGGCACAGCCAAGGGCCAGCTCTGTGGGGACACTCCTCAAGGTACAGCTGCCACTTTGTCTCCTCTGGTTATTTGTCCTGTAGTCAGGTGTGCCTCTGGCTTCATGTCAAATCCAGCCCAGTCCTGTCCTCTGACACATCTGGGTCCCCAGCACTGCAGCCACCACGGAGTACCGAGTTTCGTCCACACCCACCCAGGGCATGGGTGCAGAGAAATCTTGGTGGTTTGAAAACCAGCCTCTGCTTCCCTGCAGGTTTTGGAAAGCAAGGTCTGTTCCAGAGAGGTTCTCCCAAAGCTCTGAATTAATTCTGTGGCACCATTCGGTTTCACAAGGGCATCTCCACCTGCAGCTCAGCAGAACTGCTCCCCACCCGGAGCTGGGAGCATGCGGGACGCGGCCGCTGACTTTCCTGAATACCAGTGCTTTACAGAATGAGCGTTTCATGCTTCGTAAAGATGCTGAATGAGGGGCACGTCCCATTTGCCACCCAAACGGCGCTCCTGGTGCCCGCTTGGTGCTGCAGGCTGGTTCTGGTGCAGTGATGGATGGTGCTCTCAGCAGCGGCGATAAATCGATAGCAAAGCATGCCCGGGGGCTGGAGGTGTGGCAAGTCAACCATGGCCTCCAAGTCTTGCTGGGACCCTTATTAAATTTGTTTGTACTTCTGAAAACAATTGGAGCCTTGCTGGTAGCTGAGAAACACTGGACTGAGCAAGGTGCAAGAGGCGCCCAGGGGAGCACGCTGCTCGGGAGCAGCCAGTGCTCCTTGGGAAGAGCAGGAAGCAGGGAAGCCTAAACCACAATTAACTTCAAACCCTAATGAAACACGCTGACTCAGCATGCATGCCAAGACCGGAGAACAGGAGGCAGGACTGGATGGAGGAGGGTGGGTGCCACAGAGGCACCAGAGGATCACTGAGTACGAGCCTCCGCTCGCCAGCTCTGGCAGCCAGGTAACAATTTTTCTGTGAGTCCAGGGCCAGGTTTCGCAAGCAGGGGGCTGGGGCTTTTTCTGCACCGCAGCTGCATCCACTCTTTACCCCACAGAAACCATTTGCAGGTGCAGGTTTGGCTTTCCCTGATATGCAAGGGCTGTTTGCCCCTGGGGCTGGAAGGCTGTTCCACACCAGGGACAAAGGAATGACAAAAAAGGCAGTCAGCAGCAGTCAATTACCTGTACTTACACTGTGCAGACTGTTTACTGAGTGCCATGTGCCCTCAGCCTCAGTGCCCCTGGCTCCCTTGGGATCTGCCTGGTTTCCCACCTTTCCCTTGCCAAACCTGCACAGGGACCTGCCCCACACGGCACAGGCAGCGCGCCGTGCAGCCCGGCCTGTGGGATGTAAAAATAACCCCCGTGTGAACCCAGGGAGCAAGGCACTAGCATGGTCATGTTCCTTGCTGGCGCGGTGATGTCAGAGACACCAGATGTCTCGGTTACTGCCCAATTTAACAGCGCCTAAATGAGGTCACTTCCATAAAAGAGGCAATTATTTCCTGAGAGCCATTTGCTAACATGATTAAGCCAGCTTTCCTGCCTGGTTTTAGCCACTGGCTGAGAGCAGCGCTCTTGGAAAAAGCAAAGCAAGGAGGGAATGGTGCAGCACCCACCATCGAAATGTGCCAATTCACCCAAGTCAGCAGCTTTTTGGCTTGCCTGTGCCAGGAATGGGTCAGTTTGTCTCCAGGAGCACCAGCACAAGGAATTGGGAGCAGGAGATGTGGAGCATCCCAGTGTGAGCTACCTGCAAGCCCTTGCGCAGCTTGGCCAACTCACGTTCATCCGTGGCTGCAGCTGCTGTGGCTCTCTGATTTTTATTTCCCACCATATTTCACTCCAGAAGCGATAGAAAGGCCGTTCCAGAGTTACACCACGTGCCTTGTAATTTGTAAGCAGAAGAGATGGGGCTTAATGACTTGTCAGATCTGCTGTGTTGGAGGCAGTGGAGCCTGGGGGGATTTCTTTGCTGCCCTTTTTTTTTTTTTTTTTTTTTTTTTTTAAGAAAATTGTCTTATTATAGATGTCATTCTGAGTATTTTCATTGCGGTAAATAAGAAAGTGCCACCACAACAGGCTGTGCCCCAGGAGCCACCCCACCACCCCACTCCCCTTTCCCAGCCTGGGGGTGATATGACCATGACCATGAGCATCTGCTGGGGAAACCACAGCCCTTCCCCTTCCAGCTCCAGCACAGCCTTAATTAAAAAAAATAAACCATGAGACACCTTAAAAATTAACACTTAAATATGCTCCCAAGGAAGCCTTTGTGCAGGGCATCAGGCAAAACCCTGCCGGCTGCGGCCAGGGGAAGGGCATGGGACACAATTTACCAAAATGTGCTTCTGCTTCCCTGCCAGGCTGCTGCTACATTATTTAATCTCGTCTGAAAAATCATCCCGCCGCATGTCGTGCAGGGAACCCCCCGAGCTCTGCCTGCAGCCTCAGGCTCTCCTTTTACAGTGCTTTTTTGAATTCAGCTGCATTTCGCTACTGCTGCTCTCGGGCAAAGGCAGATGTCCCCTGGCCCAGCACGCCGGGGCTGATAAAACCTGCCCAGCTCCCAGGCGTGCCGCCGCTCACGTGTGATGATTGCTGTTAATTACAGCTCTCACAGGAACCAGAGGCCAGGGCACCAGCTCTGGGCACTGCTCGGCGCCCGCCCTGCCACCTGCAGGGCTGCTCCTTGTGGCAAAGTCCAGCCCCGCTACATGCCTCACGGCCAGCCCCGGTCCATGAGCAGAGCTGGCTGGAACCACCCCCCCCCCCCCCCCCCGATATTTCTGGAGAAGAGGGCTGGGCTCTCCCAAACGCCTCCAGGCTCTTTGGAAAGCATCATCTTAGTGCCATCGCAGAAGCAGGGAACGTTATCCCTAAATATTCCACTTCTGACCGGTGTTCTGGGCATTTGGGTGTTAGAGAGCAGGGACGTGTTGGCTGGAGGATGTGTTGGCTGGAGGATGGAGGAGCAGAGGTGACGGCTGGTACCAAACCCACCACACCAACCCCAAAATGTTTTGTTGTTGTTGCTGTTTTTGGAGAAAAGGCAGGCTTTTGTGCAAGAGTACCGCAGTCCGACACGAGCGGGGCAGAGGTGGGGTGCCCACAGCTTCTCCTGAGACCCTGCTGCTGACAGATTGAGATTTCCTTCATCACGCTTGTGGCGGAGGCTCAGCCTCCCCGGCCTCCTCGGCGCTGGGTGCAGAGGGACCAAACGCAGCTCCTGCTCCTCCTGGGTCCGCTTTGTGGTGCCACTCCCCCCCCGCCTTGTGCTGCCTCTTCGGTGCTGCGGTACGCGCAGCCTGTTACCGTGTTAATTATTGCACATGGAAGGCTAAGACGTAAATTACAGCCCGATGGGTTCTAATTGCACGTTCTTGACACATAGGCCTCATTGCTAATTATCCCCATTCTTCCAGCAGCTTAAAAAAAAAAAGACCTTCAAGACCATCAAGTCCAACCATCAGCCTGAGATTCTGAGTCCCACCACTAACCATGCGTGTCCCTTAGTGCCACGTCCACAAGTCTCCCGAATACCTCTGGGGACGGGGACTCCACCACCTCCCTGGCACCCCATCCCGATGCCCGACCACCCTTTCCATGAACAAATTCCTCCTGATGTCCGATCTAAGCCTCCCCTGGTGCACCTGGAGGCCATTGCCTCGCATCCTCTGCTGGGGTACTCAGGGAGGGCAGTGCTCCCCCAGGGCTGAGCACTCAGCAGCATTTTTCAACCAAACACACAGATTTTTCCCCAGGTTTTCCCTCGAGACACAGGCAACAGCTTCATCAAACTGAGCCTCGCATCCGTCTGTAAGAACACCTGCAGGTGTTAATTGCACACGGCCACAGCTCCGTGCAGTCCTGCCGAAACCTCAGATGAACCTGGGACTGAGCAGGTAGCACACGATCATTGCACAGCTTGCTGGAGACCGAGGATTTGATGCTGTTGACAGTATTTTTAGGACAGAGTCCACAATTTGCCCAAAGTATCACTGAGCCGCCTGGATTTTCTGCATGTGAGGTGCAAGGATTTAACGTAAAAATGATTGCTTTTGTAACTAGTTGACCGGAGAAAACATTTCTGATGACGCAGCTTTTGCTGAGCCTTGTCAGGGCATTTTTCCCCCTTTAATCTGAATTTCTGCAGGGGAGCCGCCGACCCCGCGGTCTGAGCACCAACTACTGTCCTTTGGACACCAGGGGCCGGTGGTGAGCTTGCACCAGACTTGTTCCTGCTGCCAGCGCGATGTTAACTGTGTACACAGCCCGTAGCAGCAGTGATGGATGGCCTCAGGTCCGCTGTTTAACTGCTGGAACTGCCCCAGAAGAGAGGTTAACTAATCCGCGTGTGATTTATACGCGCTGGAGGTACCTCGGCAAAACAAATGCAGGTTTTATGTGGCTTTTTTCCTCTTGAAAGGAACGTGAGATCCATTTCTCACATGCTGGTGATTTAATCAAGTGGCTTTGCCTTTCGGAAAGTGCCGAGGAGGGCAGTGCTGCTGGCGGGGTTGTTGCCACCGCGTGCTTTGATCCGTCGCTGCTCCACGATGGCTGCCAATCCTTTCCTTTGCCCTCAGCTCCCAGTGTGGCTCAGCGAGTTGGTTTCATTCAGCTTGACACCTTCACAGCAGCTAGCAGGATGTTTGGAAGGACACCTGCATCCCTGCAACTTGTCCAGGACTTGTGATGGTCAGACATCAGGCTGGGCTGCCCAGGGAGGTGGTGGAGCCCCCGTCCCTGGGGTATTCAAGAGGCGTGGGGATGTGGCACCAAGGGACACCGTTAGTGGTGGGACTCAGAAGGCTGATGGCTGGGCTTGATGGCCTTGAAGGTCTTTTCCAGCCCAGATAATGCTTTGGTTCTGTGCCATGGATTCTGCTCCATGGGCATCGTCTCATGTCCCTGGGAAAGGAAACACAAAGCGCTGCATCCGAGCAGCTGGGGCAGAGCTAAGAATCAAAATTACTGGGAAAATTAGAACACCACCCCCTCCCAGCCTGGGCCAGCAGCCCCAAGCCGCACCAGCCCTTCCCTTCCTCATCCACGTGTAACCCAGGCTCCAAAATGCCTCTTTGAAAGAAATTTTGAGAGCATGAACCTGGAATGAAAACAGGGCAGTGGGGCTTGGTTCTGTGCATACACAAACTAAAGCAGTTTTTTTAGTGGGATTTCTTAATTCCAAATACCGATTTGTTTAGGAGAAGCCCAGACCGTGGTGCAGTTCTCAGAGATGGTGGCGCCTCACCTGTGGTGCGGGTTGGGCTCCTCAGGAGAGAGCTTTGTTAAGCTGCCTAATCAATTTTTCATGCTAACAACCTTTTCTCCATGGCGCATGGCGGCTCATCAAGGCAGCAAAGGCACCTTCCTGCTGTGGCGGCCATGGAGCTGCCCTTGCAGCAGTTATATACATGGAGGCGATTTTCCCTGTGTTATCGCTCTGCCCTGTAATCTAGGGAAGGTGACATTGTCCACCACACAACGTGGGTTTGGCTTTTGCTGCGACTAGGTTTCCTTTGCCAATAGGTTTTTTCCCAGTGGCCTATGGCAGGCAACGTTATATCTGCTCCGATTTCCAAGAGATACGCTACCCTTTGTTGAATTTTTACAAATGCTATCAGTCTAAATAATCCAGGAGGCTGCTATGGCAACAAAATGAGAACTCGCTTTCTCTCTCTCCCTTTTGTGTGTGTGTGTGTGTGTGTTTAACCCTGGAGCACAGAGGGATGCTGGCTGGGCTTCCAGCAGCAGCACAGCGATGCACTTCATGCCTCGCTGGGGCTTGGGCACAGGGCAGACCACAGGAGAAGCTTTGGCTAATTTGGGGAAGGGCTGAGCTTGTCTAGAAAAGTTCACCAAGCATGTCCAAAGCCTGGAAAGCCCCCCCCCCCCCCCCCCCGAAAAGGCCAGCTTTTCCTTTCCTGCTTCCCTGATGCTCTGACAAGTTCTCTTAATTTCTGCTAGGAAAAGCAGCCAGAGCTCCATCTCCCAGCTAGGGCCCATTTTGAAGCAGTCCCAACCAGTCCATGGCACTGCCTCAAAACTCCCAATGCCACATGCCAAAAGCTCCTGAGAATTTGCCCTTGCTTGTGGGCTCTGCAGCTTAAGAGATCCCAGCTGTGAGGGACAATCAAGGCACATGGAACTGGCCAAGAGCCAGCTCTGGCACTGAGGCAGGTTTCTGTGTTAAATATTTGCTGTTAACTGCTATTTTTTTTTAATCTATTTTTTTTTTCTTGGGAATGCAGGCAAATGAGCCTGGACGACAAGTGAGGGATAACACTTGTCTTTGCTGGGAGCTCCTGATGGGACCGATGCTGCTCTCTTTCATCCCTTACCCAGTTCTTGTTAGCAAAGCTCCAGCAGATGCTGCAACCAGGAGCGTGGAGGACCCAACTCACCATCCAGCCTCTCTGAAGCAGGCTGTCCTGAAACAGCACCGCAGAGGTTAATTGGGGTGATTGTAAAGATGTCTCTGCACAAGGCATGGGTTTCATTTAAAAGAGCAAAAAGGCACCAAATGTCCTCGATTCCCCAGGTTTCTGCATCAGTCTGGGCAACTGTCTCCCTTGCACCGTCCCAGCTGACCGTCTCTGAAATGTCCCCATGCAAGTGCAGTTTGGGCAGCAGCAGACAGGCTACAAGCCCAAGATCTCTCTATACATACGTATATGTGTACACACACACAGACCCCCGCCCACCCCCACACCCCCACCCACCCACCCCACACCCCCACACCCCCCCACACCCCTTCAGCCCCAGGGCACCGACTGGCTGCTGCGGACGGATGTGGTCTGCTCGGAAGGGATGGCGATTAATCATTTCTTGCAATCAAAAAGCAGTTCTTCTTGAAGGGCATGGTGCAATCTAATCGCAGATCTTCTTCTGTTCAGAAAGGGGCATTTGATAGCAGGTGGAGGCACTGGGTTTGCAGTGACCTCCCCGTAGCTTTGTGCAGCACGTGAAGGAAAAAGAGTGAGTGCCCAATTCATGGCCCAGCGAGCTCAGATCCAAACACCCCAGAAATCCAAGAGACGTGGGGTAGAGCCTCGCTGATTTCCTGCATCGAGATCCTGCTACCCTCCTCCAAATTTTCACCTGCTATGAAATCCAGAAATATTACTATCCCACTGTGAATTTTTGCATCCAGTATTTGAAAACCTGCTAATCACAGGCAAAAGCTGAGCTGATAACACACTTCTTAACTACAAGGACGCCTGTACCATTGGGAATTTTCTGCTAAAATCAGTGATGGCTGCAAACTCAAACCAGAGATAATTAAAAACTAGTGGACAAGCTGGCTCATGGCTGGTGATGCTGAAGGACCATCTTGGTGGTCAGCAGGTGGACAGTCATGGGGAAAATGCCATTCTGTGCTAAAAATGGCACCCCAGTGGATGCCATCACTTTATGTTCAATTTTTACTCAAACTTATGGGAAGGGTCTGGCTGAGCCTGTTCCTAGACAGAAGGCGGCTTGACCTCTGTGAGCACTGGTGTGGTACAAGTGATAGCCTGCGACTGCTGTGCCTGCTTGCATCAGCTTCCCCACAGAGTATAAGATCTGCCTGTAGATAAATAGAGAGGTTTAAAAAGCAGAATAATTGATAGCCTGCTACATTACTGCCTTATCATCCCTACTGCCAGCTTGGAAGAGGCCTAAATAAATGGCAATCGCTCAAAAAATAACATGGAAATATGGCTCCAGCGTTGCTGCAGAAAGTGCTAACGCCTTTTAAAAAGTTCACAGTTATCTGGCAATTCCAAGTGACTCGGTGATGCGAGTTACTTGCGTTTCTGCAAATAACAGCGTGTGATCATCTGCTTGAGCAGGTACAGTTTTGCTGGTGACTTCTTCAGCTTGTGTGCAGGGAAGCGACGACCCAGATGGAACACCCCTAATTTTGTGTCCACTTTAGCAAATTATTTCAGTCAATTCCCTGTCTGTTTCTAGCAGGCAACCAACATTTTTTTTTTTTGTCTTGGGTTCTCCTAAAGCACTGCCTTGATTTGGGGCAAAGCAGCCCCAAAGGTGCTGTGGTGACCCCCCCCCCAGCAAAGCGAGAATCCCACATCTCTCAAAAGAGAAGAAATGGATCTTTAACATAAATTCCAAAGCAGTGGTACCTTCCAGGTAAGATGAGGGAGCAATAGCCAATAGCTGGCAATAGCCAGCATCAGTTCTCAGCACGGAGAACAAAGCGGCGTTTATTTTCGCTGCAGCTATGAGTAAGAACATTGATGCAATTACCTGCAACACAAGACGGAAAACAAGGAGAAGGCAGCAAGTGTAATGAGACCTCGGGCAAGGAAGAAAATCTGATTTTGAAGGATGAGGCTCCAGGGGATGCTGCGTTTTCTGGTAAAACGCTAGTCCAGAGCTGGGAGCCTGAAGCTATTCAGCCCTGCCTGCTGGGGAACAGCCGAGGGAACGAAGGCAAAGCCTCGTCTGGAGTTCACTGGGGAGGAAAAAGACATGAGGAACAGCAGGCAGGGGCACAGGGTGGGGTGCTGGGGTTTCATCCAGGGTTTCACCCCATTCCAGTGTTTGCGCCCGTGGGCTCCAGCTGGCAGCCATGGGTGGCAGGAGGGGACAGCACGGAGAAGGCAGCATCCAGGAGGAGATGGCCCCAGCGCCCTTGCCACTCAGCAGTTATTGACAAGACTAATTCCTTCCTAAGTGCTGTAATAAAGCGATTCCCAGAATAGTGCAGCTGTATGATTAGGGAGAAAGTAATAATTAGACCGTATTTGTTGGTGTTAGTATATACGCATGAGGATGTGTGTGCCATGTTAAACGTTGCTGAGTAGGAAGGTGAAGCACCTGGAGCCCTTGCACACCATGGTCAGGCCCTGTGCAGTGTCGCTGCTCTCAGCACCAGGGGCTGGACCTGGTTCTGGATGAGGCCTCCTGCAATGCTGGCATCTCCAAGAGCTTTACCAACATCCCCACACCTGTCCTTGGAAATGTCTCACCATCAGGTGGGTATTTTGGGTGACCACAGCATGGGCCCATCGGGGGTCACCTGTTCCAAGCCCCTGGTCTCATTTTCTATGATCTGTCAAGGAACCGTGTGGTTCAAGCCTCCATAACTCCTTGCTCCGTCCCACGTCCCTCCATCTCTAGAAAAACGCGAGACAAAAGCCTTGGGTGTTGTTGTTTTCTGACCCAGAATAAAAGATAGCTCAGAATAAATGCTGTAATGCTTCATGACTTATTGTTCTTTAAAAAATCATTAAGTCAACAACTGTTAGTGCTGCCTCCTGGGAGCAAACTCAGGAACGCCATTAATATTAAAGTCCAGGACATCTGTCAGTGCAGGCTCTGTCTTTCCAGCTCCTTATATGCAGGTTGAAAATCATTTCTGCCATCAATACATATTTGAGTCACACTCATAGAAGGGTGGAAAATTCTACTGGTCTGTCGTCAGATTCTCTGCTGGAGATCTGTGCCGATGTAAGGAATATTTAACTTTGAGGGAAAATTAAATTCCATTCACTGTGCCCTATAGGCAGCTATTTTTAAAGAAATTAGGGTACCATTGGGTGTAATTTAGTGTCTCTCACGTGCCTAATAAAGCACAGTGAAAAATAAGAGGTGCTCCAGCCTGCTTGATGCCTGCAGAAAACGCAGTGTGAATTATTCAGGGGCAGTTGTCTCATCGTTGCTGTGCACTGAGCGCCTCCGTCAATCTTCAGTCCTCGGCATGGGCTCTGAGCACCCCCAGCACTGCCCCCCAGGTGCCTAATTGGGATTTTGGGGATCACACTACCCAGTGGTCCCTCTACTTCTCTCCCTGTGCCACCTGAGCAAAGAAATTCCTGCTTGGATTTAGCCTTGGGAGCATGTTATATAGAGCCCCAGGCTGCGCTCCAGCCACACCGGCCCCCAGGAATGAGGGAAGAAGTGCAAAAATCATTGCATTAATGTCAGGCTTCATATTTTTGGATGTGGAGGGAAAAAGTGTGGTGCTGCTGCTGTGGCAGGGATGGAGCATCCGAGCTGGGCACTGCAAAGACACGTCCTCCAACATTCCCTGATCCTGTCCCTGCACCAACCCCAACAATGCTGGCTGTTCAGGGACTGAGAAGTCCATAAATATTCTCCTCCTGATGAAATCCGCTAGATAGGCCTGATGAGGGAATGTGGTAGTGTGCTCTGTCTCCTCTCTAGGCATTTTTCAGGCTATGTATGGTTATTGTAAAACCAGGTTTTATGATCCTGCCTTGGTGAAATAATGAAATCACATCCCTGACATCCTATGTACCAGGCACTGTAATTCACAGGTGAAACAAGAGCTTGTGCTTGGGGGACAAAACAGGATAGAAGGCAGGATTTATTTAGGATTTAGAGGTTTTTTTGTTTGTTTGTCTGGTTTTTGCTGCCACACTTTATTTTATCATGTAGCCTCTCACACTACATTCAAC
Organism: Heteronetta atricapilla; assembly: GCA_011075105.1. NCBI lineage: Eukaryota > Metazoa > Chordata > Aves > Anseriformes > Anatidae > Heteronetta > Heteronetta atricapilla. The sequence goes on along the minus strand of CM021734.1, from coordinate 20,636,328 downwards.
ACTAATTCGTGGGGCATTATTTGAAATTTATAATATAAAACCAGTCAACTGTGTAGGGGATGAGTGTTTTAAGTGTGCACAATTACTCTTCTGAATCTGTTTTATCTGCTTTCAAGTGCCTCTTTTTCCTTCATCCCAATGTTTTAAATCACATTTTTATTCCAGTGTTTTGAGTTTAAGTAGATTAAACTATTGTGAGTGATGCTTTGTGGGATCTCTGCATTTAAGAAGCTAAAGCAGTGTGTCTGAGATGGTTTAGCTCTTTCTGCTTTAAAGGCAGCACATCGCCTGGCTGGGCTGCTGCGGGCTTGCCCCATCCTCAGCAATTAATTCCCAAACGAGCTGTGCATGGGATGTGCTCAGCACTTCTCTTGTGCTCTGTGCACCATCAGATGCCTCTGTCCCTTGTATTTCACATCAGTGGCTTGCAACTAAGCTTCCTGGAATAGGGTTTGCTCTTGCTTTACATGTTACTAGTTTTTTCTGCTGTTTTATGGTGTCTGCCATGATATGCGTCAGCCCCTAATGCTCTGGGAATTGCCATATATTAATAACATATTCCAGATTTCCTGCATCTTCATCTGTACAGATTAGAGATGCTGCAGCTCAGCAGTGATAGAGTAATTTTAAAGATGAAAAAAGAAAATATATGGGAAATATCACACACGCAGGAGCTTCAAACAGAAATTATTCTTACGGTGTGTATTATTTTACCTCCATGAAATAGATGAGTGCAGATAACTGTAGCTTTCTAGTTGGTGGTGTACACGTGAATCTTGTTCCCAGACAGAGACATGAATGAGGCTGAGGAAGGACAACTGTGTTTCGGTAATCGTGCTAAGGAGGCATCGACCAGCTTGGCCAGATGGGGACAAATGTGACACTTGGTGACAGAGAGATGATGGTCATTATGTGTGTTTTCAGACCCCCCAAACCTTGCCAGGCTTCTTCTGTTCTGGGGGACCACAAACATAAGCAACTTATGAGCCAGAAAATCTTCTTAAAGACATGGTTTGGCAAAGGCTGTAAGCTTGTGAGATACTTCATCCCTGCTCACTGCAGCACTTAAGCCACTTTGGAGACATATTTAACTATAAGTTTGGCCATAAATCCTGGAGATGAAGAGATGGGATCCATGTCCATACAGCTAAGCAGGTGCTTAAGTGCATTGCTGAACAAGACAGTCAGAAGCTGGAATAGATGTGCACCTTAGACACTAAGAGCAGGATCAGGCCTTCCCCTGTATTGACTAATCTTGACTAAAATGTGGCAAACCCACTCCTCCTGTTACAGCCAGGAGTCCTCCTGTTGCCATCAGGTTTTCAAGCTGTGGCAACAAACCTAAACGAATGCCTGGGGTTTGTAGGCTGAATGTCTGCCTATTAACAGCACGCCTGCAAGACGAGCAAACTGGTGGGCTGTGCTGCTCAGGACAGGAGGAACCAACACACGTCCACGGGATTTTGTGTTTTGGAGCAAGTTGTCTCTGGGGTGCAGCTGGGAGCCCCCGCCTTGGGGACATGCTATGGCACTTTCCCTACCTGCAGGGACATGGGCTCAGAGCCCACCAGAGACACACCCCAACCAGAGCTGCATCACCTGCACAACAATTTGGGGTAGAGTAAGGTCTGCTATGTAAACGGGGGAGGGGGGATTCTTTCTCTCCAAACAAATAATCTGAACTTCCGTGCTTTTGCCCATGCTTTGTGTACAATGCTTTGAAGACAGGAGAAGAAAAATGTGATAGATGCTTGTGGTCGCAGAGGACAAATGTCAGACTGTGAAGTTTTGATAGGTACTGAAAACACATTTTGGTTTTCAGCCAACTGTAACTTCATTTTGTGGCAGACAGATTGTTAGAAGATGCGAAAGGAAAAAATAATCCAACCCCCTTTTCTGGAGCAGATAGGGCAATTTCTCACATCACCTGGAAACTCCCAGGAATGGTTTCACATGGTCACTTAGGTTTCCAGTGCATGAGATGTAGAGATGTGCTTCCTTTAGCAAACATGTGCAGCACAGTGGCCAAGTCCCATTAATCCTTATTTAATCTGCTAACTGTATTGTCAAATCCTATTACGCCACTGATAACTGTTAATGTTGTACTTCACATTGGGCCCTTCCTCCACCTTGGCGTTGCTGGAGCCACATTTATCACCGTGCCAGCTGAGCTAAAGGAAAAGCTGGTGCTGAGGAGCCGCTGAAGGATGCTCCTCATTGAGGGATCCTGATGCTAAGGAGCAGAAGGAGGCAGCTAATTGAACTCCTGAATAGTTCTGAGGAGAAGGAGAGTCCCAGATCCCATGGCCCTCATCCCACATGGTTGAAAAGCTCACCACGTTCTTCCAGCAGCATGGGTTGGGCTCCCGGCAGCTGGAGGTGTGCAATGCCCTTACACACCGTGCTGTCAGGTCATTAACAAATACAGCGCCCCCAAGACAGACATACTGCAAGGCCTGCTACTCTGAATCCATAGTGCTTCAATTAAAATGCAGTGATACAGCATTTATCCTCCCCTTGTTTATTATTTCTGAGTTGTCTTTAAGCATATATCTCATTTAGGGCAAACCAAGTCACAGCTAGATTAGATTACAGCAAGGAAATCGGATTATTTTAAATAGATAATATAAAACATGTCTATGGAAACTCCATGATAATTGCATTATCTTTGGTACATTGTGAGAGAATTATCTGTATTGTATTAGGTGGGGGAAGCATGCCAAAATGCTATTTAAAATGTGAGTGGGTTATGACAATGAGCCAGCCATTGGTCACAAGTAAATTAAAAGGCAGGAAATGTTTATGTCCATCATTTCTGGCTTTCAGTTTGCCCCTCTCACCCCTGTGGCCATAGCAAGCAACAACACACTGACAGCCCAAACACAGGGTGAAGCTCCTGAAGTTGTCTGCTGTCAGACAACCCTTGGACTCAGAGGGGAGGGGAAGGATCACCTCCTTCAGGCTGTTAGTGATACGTTGCCTAATGCAGCCAAAAAATGCTGTTAGCCTCCTTGGTGTCAAGGCCACGTTGCTGACTCATGTTCAGCTTGGTGTCCACCAGGACTCCTCAGTCCTTTTCTGCAACTTTTCTCCTCTCCATGCTGTTTGGAAAACCTGTGGTAATGGCTGCAATGTGCACAGAAAGCAAGCGCCAGCAACAGCCACTTGTAGCCAACACTTCTGTTTCCATGAAACATTAAAGTTTCCATCCTGATTTGCCCAATCTGGACTGAATGACAGTGACAAAATCTGTAATGTTCTTTTTCTCCTGCTGACAACTGGCTGGGAATAACACAGGCAGCAGACAGCAACGCCGTGGTGTATTAGGAGCTGGAGCACAACCAAGCATCATCAGCGGGATGGGAGACAATTTATGTGACAGGCTACTAATGGACCTAAATATGACAACAAAAATTACTTTCTAACTTGCCCAAGAGTTTAGAAACTGAAGAATCTGCTTGGCCTCTCAGTCTGGGGGAGTCATGCTGCCCTTGCCCCCCCCCCCCCCCCAGTCATCATCACTGAAGATTCAGAAGAAATTTTTAAAAATTACTGAATCACCAGCAATTTGGCTGAGACAGCTGGGAGTCAGGCTGTGGCACTGGCAGCCCAGCTCCCTCATCAGTTGCCACCTCTGCCAAGTCTCACTGTGCAGCCCTGGACAATTGACCTCCATTTTCTCCTGAAGGTGGATAAAAGCAATTTCTTCCTAAATAAAGCCTCATTTGAACACAAAGTCATATTATCATTACAGCAGGAGGCTACACATTGCAGTAGTGGTGGGGAGTGAAGGTCGTACCTGGGTCTTGCAGGTAATGACGTCTTGCTCAAAAGGCACATTGTTTTTTCTCACTCATTCTTTCCTTCACTATCATAGTTGTCATGTTCCTCAGAAAAGGAGCCTCAAATATTCAGCCTTTGTCTGTGTTTTGATGACCATCTGAAACAGTACATGCGGAGTGGTTAAAGGATGTTTTGAAAGGTTGGTGTAGGAGTACGGGTAACAGTCACTTCTTGAATTCAGACATCGCAGAAGCTCCTGACTCCTTGGGACATTGCCTGCAGGCTGGTCACTTCACTGCTGAATTTTGTGTCCTCTCTGGATGCATCTGCCTTCAGGTTGCCATCACACCAGGCATTACTGTGCCCAGTTGTCACTGTGGTATCCCAAACCGGAGCACTGGGTTGGTATTTATGAACTTCAACTGAGCTGGAGGGAGCTTCCCACTGATGCTATGGCACCACACCAGCCAGGAAAACCACAGGAGCAGAGGAAACTGCTGCCCACAGTGCCTCCTGCCAGCAGCTCACATTTGCCAGAGCCATTGCCAAATTTACAACACTGCTCATGTCTAGCCACTGCTTCAGCCTCACATGACAGCTAAAACCCAGCACCAGTAACTTAAAAGCTCTTCTGCTATTGGTAAACTTGGCCACCTGCTGGGAATGTACCTTGGACTATTTATTCTTAAAATGTCTTTTGGGAGTTGATTTCTGTTCCAGTGTGGCTCTGGAGAGCTTATGAAGCACCTGATGAGATGAAAAGAAAAGCAGTTTTTGCTATCTAACACAATACTCACACCCTCCTTCAGTGATTCAACCCCCCAGCATTGGCAGGGCAATGGAACACCTCAATAGCCCAAAAAGCATTGTACTAGCAGGGCAGCACTGCTGAGTAAAGGGTGATCTTCAAATCTTTAGTGTTCTTAATAAGGATGAGGATAGTGTTCACGAGCAGTTATTTTAACGCACTGTGGTGTAAATGATGGTATAACTACCAGAAGCAATTGGCTTCTGCTTGTCTGATTCCTTGCTTTGGTCTCACCTAGAGCCAGGAGAGATTCAGTGGTAAATTTGTTCATCATAAAGAATAGATCAGAGGACTAACATTGGTGGATCTAATTCAGTGCCTATAATAACTGGCTTGGAGGAAGGGAGATGGGGAACTTTATTTATTTATTTACTTGTTTATTTATTTATTTATTTAGAAGGAGGTCAAAGCCTTCAAGATTTTTATTAACAAAATCACATCGTTTTACAGTCTCAAGTTGTGTCAGGGGAAGTTTAGATTGGACATGAGAAAGAAATTCATTATGGAGAGGGGGTCAAGCATTGGACTGGCCTGCACAGGGAAATGGAGTAGTCTACATCTCAAAGTATTTCAGAGATGTGTACATGGCACTAAGGGACATGATTAAATGATGGGACTTGGTAAGTTAGGTTGATGGTTGGACTTGATGATCTTGAAGGTCTTCCCCAACTTTGATTCTACAGAAAACAGTCCCTCTTATTTTTCAGAAAGACCAAAGAAAGCAATATCAGCTTACCTTTTACCTCAGGTCATTCTGTTCTTCATCCTCCAAAGCTCTCTGCAGGTCTGAGCTCCACAGTGATGTTTCCATGCCTCACCCCCATTTTCACCATGGCCAAGAGCTGGGAGCCCCTGGGGGTCCCCCTCAGGGCTGGGACAATCCCAAAACATCAAAGCATCTCAGCAAGCTGGCTCCTTGTCCCCACAAGGCGTCCGTGCTGTCATGCTTTGCTGGGAGATGGCTGGCAGGCACAATTAAACCGGGCTTCCCAGGAAATCTTTGCCAGTGCTGCCCAGGCTGCTCCCAGGCCTCATGTATTAATTATTCCTCTTTCCATGCTCTTCAGTGGGCCTGTTACAAAAAGATGCAAAATTAAAAGCACATTTCCCTGATGAAATCCCTGTTTTAGTCTGATTTGTGGCAGTTGTTCTGTGGAGTTTTTCACTGAGGCCTAGGCCAGGTGGGGAAGGCCAGGCCGTGCAGGCCACGGGGCCTCCTCTGAGGCACGTGTGGGCCCTGCAGGGATATACGGGATGTTCCAGCGCCTTCCAGAGGCACATGGGGTGTTTGCTGGGGCACATGGGGTGTTTGCTGGGTGCACAGGGGAAATCTGCTGTGGGAAAACAGTTTTGGAAATGTTTGTGCAAAGTTACACTTTTTTTTTTTTTTTGGCAAATTTTACACACTGCCACCTACAAGTCTCAGGGAGCAGCAAATTCCTGGTTATGAGCCCATGAAAATTTCATCTGGTTTTGGTTGATGATGAAATATGAGATTTGATAATGATGACGTTGTGTGACAGCTGTTTGTGGAACTTTTCTGATCTTTAATGTTAATCTGCATCTCTTGTCCATGCTTTAATCAGCAGAGTTTGTTGCAATGCCCTTGTCTTCTAGGAGAAATTATGAGAGAAATAGCCCTAAACTCAGCAAAACATTTCTAAGAGATTTTAGTAGGATAGTTGGATGCAAATTAGATTTTTTTTTTTTTTTTTTTTTGGTAGGAAAAGCTTGTAGGTTTGAAGATAAACTTCCAAAGAAAATTTTCCATTTGAAAACCTGCATGGAAGAATGTCTCCATTTTCTAGGTCGTTACAAATAACACAGTGCTATGGAACTAAGATATTCATCAAATACCTTAACATCTGTATATCAAATATCTAGTTTCAAATCTGATGTAGAAATTACTCTTTTAAACTTTGGTTTTCAATAGGAACATGCCATTCCTGGTAAATGAGGATAAAGTCCATTATTTTCCTTTAGCTGTACATGTGGTGTAAAACATTAAAAACATTTTAAAAATGTTATCGATTTCTCCATAAATGTGACAATTCCAATAAATGGCACTTTCAGAATATACGATGTATCATTACAGCCTTTTCCGGGTAGTGACCCTATTAAAGATACCTGCTGCCAAAATGCACATAAAGCACCATCAAGCCAATATTCCCTGCTACAAATACTCTACAGGCCAGTGATACACATTTGCTGAGCCAGAAAGCCCCTGGCCTTGTTAACAAAGTGACAGGAACACCACAGCATTATCTGCTACTGCAAGTGCTGGTCTGCAGCACCCAGGAGCTCTAACACCTTCTAGTAACCATGCCCCAGGGCTGCCCCTGTTCCCTTAGACAGGTCTGTCCATGTGAAGCCACCAGCTCATTAAAAATTGCCACATGGCTGCATGAAGCTGTGTGGCAGACATCTTCTAGTGGTCTGCCCCAGCTCTTCCTGTTATTCTCAGGATGTTCTGGTGAGGATTAATGCACAGCAGGAGCAGCTGGAAAGCCTCAGAGGAAGCAGACTGTAGAAGCTGGATTGCTTTTGTAAGTGACAGCAAAAATGCTATTTTGTCCCTCATGAAGACATTTTTCCCACACTGGCCAAGTGCAAGGGTTGCTTTTGTTCAGATTTTTGGGGCTTTCAGAGGACACTGCTGCAGACGTGTCCTGTCCTCTTTCATTCTGCCTTGGATGCAGAACAGTGGAGCCACCTCTTTTCTTCATCTTGTTCCCCCTGCACTGTTTTCCTGCAATTCCTTGGGCTGCAGCTGGGCTCATTCACATAGAACAGGTGGTCTGGGAGAGTACAGATAAAGGATGTGCTTTATATTCAGTTTTTGGGCAAGGGTTATAGCTCTGTGCACTTCAAAAGTTGTCTACCAAGACGCTGACCTATTATATGAGTTTAACTAATTTGAAAAATGGGCTTCTGCTATTTTGTGTTATTATTCTCTTAAAACCATTCTGCCTTTTCCCAGTAAAATATATTTCAAGAGCTGCAGCTATTTGCTTGGAGCAAAAAAAACTGTTTCCTTCCCTGTTTCTGTTCTTGTTCTCTGTACAGCACTGAGACTGTAAGAATACCAGAAAGATACAGCTCTGTGACAGTGTTTTCTCTCTACATGCGAACAGAGCTAAGCATATGTACATATGTATATACACACACTAGTATGTATATATATACACATACATGCACTGCTCTGACATTGGATTTTTTTTTTGCCACAGACACCCCAGAGACCTTCTGGAGCTCTCAGAGGGATGCTTCTCAATTCCTGTATGAGAAAGGCAGCAGTCGCCAAGCAGAGGGAAGGAAGAAGCCAGAAACAGCTGGTGACGTCATTTTTCTCCACCAGAGCCTTTGAATGTCATGTCAAACCAAGTACGTTTGACATGAAATTGCAGATGAGGCATCCTACACTTCAGAGATGTGTGTAATAGCAGGGCACCCTCTGCGCTGCCCTGTCCAGTGCCTTGGGAATGTGCCAGGCCTGGAGAAATCCAGAGAGTGCTGCTCAGAGATAGGATGTCAGTTGCAATTTTTCCTGTTTCTTTCTGCTACGAGTTTACTACACAGGAAATCATCCTCCAAATTGTAGAAAAAATCACTGATCTGACTGTCAAAATGTCTTCATTGCCATTATAACACTGGAGACCAGGAATGGCACTAATGTAACTACTCCTTTACATCCCCACTGACGAGGTGAAGGACTGATAACTCCTGTATCACTGGGAATTTCCTTCTCCTCCCCTCCTCTCCCCAATCCTGCCCCATGCCCAGTTCTGGGACGTTGCTTACCCACCTCCCCACGGGCTAAGACAACGTATTTCCTATTCTCCTCTAGCACCTGCTGGTAAATGCAACGTGGCAGCAATATATTGTAGAGCTTATAATAAATCATTGAGAGTTTTTGGATCATGAGGCAGTTCTAAGGCTCACTGTCAGTTTACACAGGCGTAGGAGAAAGAAATTAAGATTTTTGTAAATCTGATTGTTGCTATTGAGAGACACTGAAAAAAAAAAGAGAAATGAGTTGTCCTGAATTCCAGCAGCTAATACGGAATCAAACACGTGATGAACTATCATACTGTTATATGCCAAAGTGAACTTATTTTCAAAAAGAGGTGAAACTTCTCTTAAAAGCTAAAAAATATATGGATGGCATTCATCTTCAGTGTGCTCCTATGAAAAGATTGGGCTCTGTGTGTCTGCTTATCTTTTGACTTCACATCCACACCTGAAACATTTCCTCAAATTGATCTCTGAAAATGATTAGCAATGCATATCCATTATGGATTATTTTCAAATGTGTTTTAAAGTCAATGGGCAGAATATTTTCCTTGAGGGCTGAAAGCCTTTAACATGCCACTGAAAGAAGAGCTGCACCTTGGAAAAAGAGAACTTGTCCTCTAGGCATGAGACAGCACTTCTTTGCCAGCAGCATCTGAACTTCAGGCTTGTTTTCTCCTTTTCCACCCCCTGAGCTGCAGAGAAACCTTCTGCTTGGTCTGAGACTAGGAAAATTCCAGGCTGGGGAATTATTCACCAGTGTGTTCCTGGCTCAATTTAAGTGGCTCTGCAGCAGGGTCGACACAGGGAGGGTAAACGCAAGGGTCGGCAGGACCCTGCAGCTTGCCCAGGCTTATCCCAGGACAGGGACCACTTGGTTTCAGCAGACGTTTGCTGAGGCACTGAGGACTGCAAGAAGCACTGCAAGCAGACGCTGAGTTCCTCCCTGGCTGAAGCAGCCTCAGCAGGGCAGAGCTGCAGCTGCTTCCCCACTGCTGCCCTGGACCCTGTAATGGGAGCACTGCAATTAGCAAACGGAATTAATTCATTCTTGATTCAGCTTTTAATTTCAATGTCCTCCAAGGAAAAACTTTCTGAGATTTAAGACTTGAAAGCAGAGCACAGTGCAAGAAAACGAAAACATGTTCAGGATAACTAACGACACAGACGACTTCCTCCCGCAGAAATTATATTATATACAGGAGCTTATTTCATCTTTTGCTCTGAGGGAACATATTACAAATTCTGTTTACTAGAGCAGCCTGACACAAAGTGCTCGCCTCTCCTGACATGGAGGAGCCTGGCGGGTTCCCGCGTGCTGCTTGCAGCCCTCACTGTGCCCACTCACCCCTGCTTTACCGCTGGAAGCGCCACGAGAACGAGACATGCTGAAGGAAAAGCAAAGCTGGAAGCTCAAATGGATTGGTTAATTATCATTAATAACTAATTTATTGGCACGAGAAAAACATGCCTTTCCTTGGCTCCCTGGATAGTATCATCTAAGAGGTGGAAAACACGCCAGAGAATTGCATGTAGTGGTTGAGTGAGAAAAATTGTCTCTAAATGATTAACCTTGATTTGGGCCAGGAGAGGTCTTTGCAGCTACTTTCAGGCTTTGAGAAACAGAGTGGATTTTTGCTTTTGCTAGCTGTTCAAGCATGGTGGATTGACAGCACTAGAGCAATTTCTGTATCACAAGTTCAGTGCTCAAGGGTTAAGGTGAATCACCTCCCATGGACCTCTGCACTGTGACTCTCAACAGTACTGAAAACGCTCCTGGAGCAGCAGCTGTGTCCTGGACCACTGCAGTGATCTGGAGGCCATCAAGTGCTTTTGGTGCTCTGGGAGGGAGGAGCTTGGCTCTGCACAAGATGGTTAAAGCTGTTTTCTGCTTCTTCCCCAGAACTAGCTCCAGAAAACAACAAAAGCAGAAGGAAAAAAAAAATGGAAGGAAAAAAACCTCACCAACAATCAGTCTAATTACTTTGTCTGCCGTGAGCAAATTGGCTGAAGCTGCAGTTGTCTGGGACGTGGTGAGAGCCCTGCACATGTTCCCCCTGTTGGGCAGGAAAACAACCCCAAATTTCCCAAAGGATCCTGGAGGGCCTATTTCCACCCAGCCTTCAGGGAGCATTGCCACACTGTCCTCTGCTTGGGCACAACACTGAGCCTCTCCCCTGGCACAGAGGAGTCTGGGATGTGTTTAAAGCCCTGGCTGCTTCTAATTGTATTTTCAGCTTAAATTGGTTTTGTACCACATGAGGTATGAGAGTCTGTGGTGGTAGGGCAGCCTGGTGCTACTCCACAGGAAGAGTCTCATCGCCGTGCATCCCTCATGCTCATCTTTCAGTCTGGTGACTGCAGTCAGACCCCACAGAGAAAACATCTTCAGAGAAAACAGCTACAGCAGCAGTTTTATGAAAGCTTTCTGCACTGAGGCAAATGGAGGGAAATAAGTCATGGGGAGAAGGGAGATGTGGAGGTGGGCTCTCCCTGAGGCTCACCAGCAGCAGGATTTTGACTGCTCCCTGCATAGCTTTTTTTTTTTGTGTGTGTGTGTGTGTCTGTGTCTGTGTCTGTGTGTCTGTGTGTCTGTGTTTCTGTGTGTGTGTGTGTAACATTATTTTCACTTGGGTTGGTGGAACTGGTTGTGTTGTGCACACGAGATGTATTTGCTGGGGCTGCGTGTCCAGCTGCTGCATGTTGCTGCGGGTCCCACGGCAGAGCTGCGTGCTCACCGGTGCGGGGACACTTCTCCATCCCACCTGGGACTGCAGAAAACAGAGCCCAGCTACTGTGTGCATACAGGCATAAAGTGTTCTAAATACATGCTACAAGCAAGACACATCTGATCCATTAGAAACACCAGGACAGGCATAACGTGGTGCCTTGCAAAGGTCCAACTTGTTCGGGGCTCATCCTGCCTCTGCCATCATCCCAAAGCCCTTCAGCTGCAGGCGAGCACTGTGAAACAGGAATAAGGACTTTTAGCCCCAATATACGAGGCCATAAGGGTTTGGTTTTCATGTCACAGATGCCTGAGGTTTCTGAAGGTGCTATGCTGTTTGTTTTCTCCTGCTTGGTGCCCCGGGATGTGCTCAGCTGGGTTTACTCCTCAAGGAGCTCTCTGGCAGACACACAGGGTCGCGCCATCTCCCGGGTTATCGGAGTGGCTGTGTCAATACTGGTCAAACTATACTAAACTGTCTCCTTGTTTCCATAGTGACATTTCTGCCTATATGAGTAATTTTGGGCTCTTCCTTGTCACACTCAAAAACACAGAGCAAAAAGGAGAAAAAACCAGGCAACGTTACTACCATGCATCATGTGGATGGCCCAGCTGGGACCGACAGCTCCATCCATAGGGGACCACGCCATGCAGACACCTTCCCAGGGCAGTGCAGCCACACAGATTTCTGCTCCCTGCTTTCTGGTGTATAAATACCCCAAGGAAACAATGCTCTTCTGCTTTTTATGCCAGCCGGATAATGGGATCTGCCCAAAGGACTAGCAGTGTCCTATGTTGAGAGCATTGATATTGAAAATATGACTCCCAGGTCCTTTGATGGGAAGACCTTCTAGTACCACACAACTTTTCAGAGAAAACCAAGCCTCTCACCAACTACAGCTCTTCTGAGCTCTGATTTCTCTGCTTTTGGGGTTAAGTCCTTGCTACTAAGCTTATCCACAAGTTTACTGCTACTGGTGGTTCAGCCTCCTGCTCTGTTCCATGCAGTGCCTTCTATCTATGGCGTGGTCAACACTTTGCTCCTCTGGTCTTCCCAGCTCAGTGAGATCTGTAGCTATACTCTATACCCTTGCTTTATCCTTGAGTAAGTGAAAAACCAGCACCTTGTGGTTAGATGTGTGCTGCCAAATCCATGTCCTCTAATTGCAAAGAGACTACAGAGTACGGAGCGACAGATCAGGGTCTGGTGAGCAACGTGATAAATTTGGCCATGTGTGCTCTGTTTGCTCAGCAGAGTACAGTTGTCAAATAATATGCTTCTAGGCTGTGTGGAGCAAATTAATTTTGTATCCTTTAATAAAAAAATATACATTTTTCAAAACAATACCCTCTTTTCCTTCCCTGAGGGCCCTGCAGAGCATAAAGCAATGCACAGAAAGGAAAGAAATAGATGGAGAAAATAAACATAGTGTCAACATGACAAATCTTTATAATCTGGTAGAAATTTCTTTATTTCTGTCTTTCTTTCTTTCTTTCTTTCTTTCTTTCTTTCTTTCTTTTTATTTTTTTTTTTTTTATTTTTTTATTGCTGCATGAATCTAAGCCTGGAGTTCTGTTATCTGCTGTGGTAAATAAGGATGAATTAATGTGGAAAAAAAAGGTGTATTTATAGCATAAATATACTGCTGAGTAATATACTGGGTTTTGCTGCTTGGGAACATATACACCAAGTCTTATCCTACTGAAACACTTCTGTAACCCTGCCAGCTGCATCCTGCTGGCACGTCCTAAGTCTGCAAACAACCAGGGCCATAGGATTTCCTATGGGGGAGTCAACCAATGAACTAGGAATGGACAGCAAGGAGATGGTCAGTTTGAAAGAAAAAAAAAAAAAAAAAAAAAAAAAAAAAGTTGTTTGTTTGCTTTTTTATATATATTATTTTTCCCAGAGAATATCTGAATTGGCAGTGGAACACCTTGCCAGAGGATGCTGTGGGTGCTAGAAGAGTTCAAAAGGAAGCAGCAGAAATTAAAGAAAGAAGAAATCCTAGTGGTAGATGAAAGAGAAAGCATCTCTCTCATCTGGAAACCTTGGAGAAAGCCTGGCCCCAGCACTTCAGTGTTTAACACAGGACGAGCCCAGCTTTTAGCAAGCCCATCTTTCCCCAGAGTTTGTCATGCGAGCTGTACTGTAGGTGTTTTTTCTAATTATTATTATTATTTATTCTCTGTGATGAAGCTTTCCTAAGGCTCAGCCAGGTACAATTGTATTGTTAATAGTCTTGCTGCCTCAGCAGTCTCATCTGGATGAAAAAGAAGGCGGAACACATCTCTCCTTTTCTCTTACCTCGTTCTGGAGTGTCAGGAGGGAATGGAAATGAGCTGAATTGCCTTTCTGCCTATTCCAAACAAATTGCTGTTTCCTCAGGTAAGCGTGGTTGAAAGGAGCTCTTGTTTAGGCTCCCAAGGAACTGCTTAACAGGTAGAGCAAGGGGAAGTGAGCAAAAAAAGATTACAAACTGTCATTTTCAAATTGCTGGCTTTGTGTATTGCCAGTGGTGCATAAAAGGGGCTGGCAAATCTCCCTCTAACCCCAATGGGAACAGAATCATCGCTGGGTTACACTGCTGTCTGTGTCATTACTCATCCCAAGCACTCATCTCATGGCTAAGTAAAGAGAAGGCACGTCTGCATGGGGGAATCACAGCAACATTTTGTCTTCACTGTTTACGCAGACCTGAAATCTGACCCAGGTTAGGGGATGCACTTTGGTACATACCCGGTTGTCTGTAAGTGAGGTGACTCCAGCGGGACTTTCCGTGTACTGAGGATCAGGCATGCACCTCAAGGTCCGCACTTTTCTCTTCCTGAAGCAAACTCGTGCCTGGCGATGAAACGTGTGCTGCTAACAAAGCTTTGAATTAGCGATCAGCAACTTCTGCTATCTCTGTACACTACCTGAAAGGAATATATTTGGCAGTGGAATTTGTAAACCTAGATCTCAAGTGCTGCACGAATATGCGACGTACTCCAAGGCTTTTTAATGCCTCACCCATTGCCACCAAGGAGCATTTAATAAAAAGCAGCACAAATGATTCTTGCAGAAGCACAGGCGCTGATGACAAATGCTTGGAGGTGCCTCTCTGGGCCCTTGCCAAAGGTTGGACGGGTGCTGGCTGAGACACCTTGGGTCAGGTCTGCCACCCGCCAGCATCACGGGGGGAAGGACCGGGTATTACTCACTGCAAACACATTTATGCTCAAAATTACGGATTAAAACCTATCCACGAAGTCCACAAAGAATAACAGATAAATTCTGTCTATTCTCTGCTTTATTTTTTTTCAGATGGATGTTTCTTTTTATACTAAGCATATGCTGCACTAGATTTCAAGTCCCATTGATAAAGACTCTAATCTCCGTAGTCTCTTTATTATATTTTCCCTGTTTCTGCTGAGTTGGAAAAAGGCATTGCATGCCATCTGTCAGCCTGATCACAGTGCAATTTGCAGAATTTTCAGACCAGCACAGCGTCGGCAGCAGCTCGCATCTCTCCTCCAGGCTTGGGTTCTCGTGGAAGCAATATAGCCCCATTAAACACTTACTTCACAAACAAAAACTCATTTGTGCAGCATGCTAATGACAATAATGCAAATGAATCTGTCATGTTCATAGCTACTATCCCTAACCGCTGTATTTATGAATGTATGGTAATTAAGCTATTACTGCTAATGTAACTGTGTCAGCACTACTAAATTAAGGGCTGTACTGTAAATAAAAATGGGGTCATAAAAAGAAAAGAAGGCAGTAAAAGATAATGGGTAGAAATGCTAAGGGGAGGTAGGACAGGCTTTGCACAAGCAAAGGAATTTATTTTAAAGGCTCCTACAAAAGGATCTATTTTGATGTCATGGCTTGGAATTGCAACTACAAACTGATACGTGAAACAAGCAGTTCCTTTTGTCCTCAGTGCCGTACTAAATCCTACGACATTGGCAGGTTTGTGATAAAACTGCCATAAGAGATCATCCATTGTGGCTCCATCTCTGAGCTCATTAATAAGTGTGCAAATTATGGAAAGATGGCATAACAGACCTCCTCCATAAGAGCTCACAGAAGAAGTATGAGAGGTTCCTATTCCCAAGGAGTAATTTGTAGTCTGAAGTATGCACCATTGGGATTTTTTTCTTATTTGGCAAATTCCCTCTCACTGTATACTTTCTGCTCTCGTATACTGTCCCCAGTGCAGCTAGTTTTAGCAGCAGAACAAAATTACTCCCACTTGAAGAGCCCTATTTCCATTCAATAAGAGATAAAAGATTGGATATTTGTAGCACAAGCAATTTTGTTACACAAATGAAAATCTCGAGAAGCACCGATGAAATCAATATTTTGCTTAGGCTCAGCCTGCATGTAAATGAAATTAGAGTCTGGCTGCAGGTGACCATGCCCCAGTGTGCTGGTGGGCCCTGGGCCACCACTGTCCTGCTTCAGCTCAAAAGGCTGAAGGTTTGAAGATTTGGAAAGAAAATGTCCTGAATTAAAACATATGTCCTTGCTGGGACAGGGAGAGGGGAAGGATAGGGAGGGGTCAGTTTGGGTGGGAAACATGCAGACCAAGAGATAGGAAGAGGGATAGATATTCATGAGCCATGTACTTCATGTTCTGTATTTGCAGCTTTTCCTGATTTTGTGATTTAACAGAACACAAAGCACAATGATCAAAACTGCAAGACATTGCCCTTAAGACAGACAAAGGCAGGCAAAGAAAGCCACTGTCCATAATTGGTCTGAGATCACAGCAGAGAGGTAGCCCTGAAGATGGCACACTGTGAGATTTATCTGTTAAGTGAGAGTTTCCTCCACTGGATCTGATAGATCCAGGCTATATTTTTCTGGGAGGTATAATCCCTTGTGCTTCAGCACTGAAGCCAATTGCAAGCAGAGACTGGAAGATGCCTCCTCTCCAGGCTGTTTATTCCACTTGCATCCACAATGTGGCTTCCTGCCTTTTTCTCTAACTCAGCTCGAGCAGAGCGCTGACAAGGAGAGGGCACTGGATTCAGTGTCCCCAGTATGCAATTCCTAATTAAACACGGACAGGGATATGCTGCATCAATTTGCTGGTAGGCTCCCTGGAGATTGATTTATATAGGGACAGGCACAGTACACAACTATGCGGTTCAGCAGCATTTTGAGGTATTGTCTGGGAAGACGCGAGCTGGCTGAACCCTTAAATCCACATCAGCTGGCAGCCACCATCCATAGCTGATCCCCTTCATAAACTCTCTGCTGTGACATGCTGAGCGTCTGAACCAGAGCCAAGCGCGGATTTTGCAAATGGGCCCTCTATTTCTAAAGTGATGCGCATAAAGTGTCCAGTGCTGAAGGGGTCACCTTCCAGTTTCATATTTCACCCCAAATCCTGGCTCCTTTCTCACCTCTGGGGTCCCCCTGGGGCTCGCCCTGAGGCTGCGGACAGGGAGCTGCAGGTTGAGCTGCCGGCAAACCTTCCCGCTGCCCTCTCAATCAGGCATTTGATAGCGCTCTGTTTTACCCAGCTGGCATGGGATGAAAAAAATGACTTTGCCAATTAGTTTCCAATTCTATCTAGAGATTCAGTGTCTTTCTTGAAATGCAGGGTCGCTCGGGGCGGCTGGAGAAAGGAAGCCTGTGATCCAAGGACAAAATGTAACAATAATAGTGCGAGACAGTGTGGGAATGTAAAATAGTTCCAGTCTCTTAATCCAAAGTAAACTGAGACTGGTTTAGGAGTAATCATTTATTTTTAAAACTTTCTTTCTAAAAAATTAAGATTGACATACTAAGCAAAGGAGCAGATTCAAAGGCCAGAGCAAGAGAGCACAGGCAGATTTTCATCCTAAAGACTAATATCAGAGGGGTGCAAAATCTGCCAGGGGGTGCAGGGAAGTTGTGCCAGAGCTGGCATGCCCCGCAGAGCTGTGTGTGCATGGCAAGGGGCAGGAGAGCTCAGCAAACACCTTGCACCCTGTGCTTGTGGCAAGAACACACACATACACAAGAAACAAATTAAGCTAATGAGCAGCGATCTGTGAAACGGTGTGTGTTTGCGGCTCGTGGTCATCTGGCTCCTGCTGGCTCCTGCAGCAAGCAGCACTTGTGCAGCGATGCAAGGGGATGGGTGTAAAGGAATCAAAGCTGGCATGGCTTGTGCTGAAGGGCTGGAGAAAAAGTTAAAGCAGGAATGACTTATTTTAAAGGCTGTCTTTCTAAGGGGTAATTTTGGTCATTTCACCCGCTGTACAGCTCAGTGTCAGCATTGCCAGCAAATAACTGCTCTGATGGGAGCAGCCAAACAGAGTGTGGTGTGTCTGTGTGCAAGCAGCAAACCCAAATGCATATTCTTATGTTTAAAAAACGTGAAGTATATAAAAATGTATTAGGAAAAGGGAAGAAAGGGCCATGAGTTGTACAAGTGCTTTCAGATGAAGGGCCCTTGGGCAAACACATCCACTGCAGGATGGAAGCAATATTACAAATAACAGGTAGTAAACTTGTGTTTCCATACAGACTGGTGGGGGCAGCAGGTGTACGTCCCGGGGTATGATCTTCCCCTGACGTGAATCGTTGCTCTGCTGATAAAATGAACCAGGTTGTCCCAGCCATGCACCAGCAAAGCATCTGGCCTGGAGTTCTTGCTCCGTGTGCATTCACTGGAGTGAAAAAGGTGGACTCCAAAATAATAAAAATAATGGAGGTAATTCAGAGAAAAACTAAAAGTGCCGGAGTGGAGGCAGAGAAATCTCCTGCTCACATCTGTATCACCAGCTGTAGCACTCAGCATCATGCCAATCTGCATTTCATCACTTCTTGTGAACACAAGTAAAATGGCAGCCCTGCAGGGATTACCCAGTGCCCAGTTAACAGCAAAAAGATTTTGAAGTGCAGAAAGTTAAAAAGAAAAAGGTTTCCAGTTTCCTAGTTTAATTTCCATGTTCTGATGACCTGAAGTCATCTAAGGCAGTGATATATATATATATATATATATATATATATAAAAGGAAAAAAAAATCCATGGCATTTTCTTAAGGGACAAATTATTTTTAGCCATGGAGATTTAAAGCTCTCTCCAGGTTCCTGAACTTTGAGAACTTTTCTTCACTAAGAAGCTTGACAGCTAAGCAGGTTCTCTTTTCTCCCAACCTTTCAACTGATCTAATTAAAATATGCAAAATCTCCCTTTCTGCATGATGAAGGAATATGCTTTTTTTTTTTTTTTTTTTTTTTTTTTTTTTTTTTTTTCCAGCGAGATAAAAGGCAATTTCTAGAGACTCCATTTCTAAGAATAGCTGCTTCCCTCTTTGTTTTGAGTGCTCAGACACTCGTCCCATTTCAATTTATGGGAGAAAAATGGGAAACAAACAAGCTCACCCACATTCCTTGTTTTGGGGCTTGAGATTACTGGCACCAGACAGCTTTTGTGAGACATAAAATTGGTTGTAAATGAGTGACCAGGCCTGACTCTGACTGACACCAGTATCACTGCATGCTGCCAGAGGAGAAAGCTGGAGTTGGGCATTTGCTGACACCTGGCTCTTTGTGCTTTAACTTGGTTCAGGTGCCTGCAGAGGAATAACTTCCTAAGCAGAATATAGTTACAGCTTTTTAATTAATTTTGGGTTAGTATCACTTTTCAAAAATTACACTGCTTTTTAGTCACCCACATTTATTTATGATACACAGTCCACATGTTGCTGGAGAAAGCTCTCTTGATGAACAGACTACCCAAAACGCATTAAAAAGCCAACAAACCTCCCCAGCATCTGGGACACTGGGATTTTGGGGGCTGTATTGCACTACTATTTCAAGTGAAGCTGCCCTCCGCCCAGCAGGGCACCAGCTGCAGCCGTGTCCTGCTTGCCAGTGACCTCAGTTGCCAGTGTCTGGAGCATGCAGAGCTCCACCAGTTTCTCCTATCATCCCCCAGGCAGCATCGCACCCTTTCCACCTTGCGCAGATCAACCCTTCCTCCCTGCAGGCACTGCTTGCCTTGTAGTGGGCCCTGACTGGGCAGGACCCAGGGCTGGGGGCTGTTGTGAGATACAGGCCAAAAAAATCCTAAGGATCATATACAAAGGGGAATTAATTAAACAAATCAGAAGGTATGGCTAGAAGAGCCCTTACTGCCACTATACAGTGGCCTGAGGCTTTTGCTTCATAATTACAACTGTATTTTTTCCTTTCACACTAAGCTATCCTCTATCCATAATCTTGGAACTTAATCTTGGTGGCTAGAGGGCCTCTCTCCTTGGGCTCAGGGCCATTCCTTGGCAGTGAATTCAGTTCATCCCGCTAGAAGAGACACACCAATGTTATTTACAAAGCCCGTGCACCCACTCAGTTAGCACATACACACGTACACGGTACAGTGAAACCCATTCAGCAACGCATCGCACATCCAAGGCCTGGGATTTAAAACCAAACTCTTAAGCATGGGTTGACTGAATCCGAGCAGGAAGAAAACCGTTTTGTGTTCTTGGACTGACAGAAAATGTAGGCTGAAGTTTTGAATAAATGATTTGCTCTGAATCATTTACTCAGCACTACTCAGTACCTCAGAGGACAAGAATGGTTCCTAAACATTTTCTGTGATAAAATATTGAATCGACGCTAATACTGCTTTGCAGGGGAAGCAGTGTGAGGCCGGTGCCGCCGGTAACATAGCCTGCATGTCCTTGGCATGGCTGCTGGCAGGCTCAGGAGCCCGGTGCTGCCTGGTGGCCTGGCTGTGTCCTCAGCGCCACTGCTGCACCTCGCCTCACGGGTGGGTGCCTCTGACAGACAAAGTGGTCCCTGTGCATAGGCTGCTGCTGGCAAAGTGCTTTCCTGTGAAAAAGCATTAAGTCGGAGTGTTAGTGTGCATTATTTATTTTTTAATAATGCCATGGCAAAGTTTAGAGGAGTATGGCAACAACTGTGATCACTGAAAGGCAAAGGATGTGGGCTTGACAGGCTATAAGGCCAGTTAAAAACTCCTCTTGACCGACAAGCCTTGGTTTCAAGCATGAGGAAAAAAGGCTCCTCATAGCCATGACTGTGATTACAGAGGAAAAACAAGCAAAAGCCAGGATCTTGTGCCCGTGACAGAACTGTGGTGGATTCATGTCAGAGATCAGTGGAAGATCATCCACATGCTCCCGTATGTATGCCACCAGGATGACATGAGGAAAGCATTTCTGGACATGGAAATGGTGAAAAATGTATTTCACTGGAGTCAGTCTGTCAGTCAGAGTGCAATGACATTTTCCCCATTGTTTGGTAGATTTAGACACTTGTTAAGTCACAGTATCTGGAAAACAAGGAGAGCGTATGTATCCCCAGCCCTGGGATGGCTAGGAAGTTCAAGTTGAGAGCTGCTGCTAACTGGGTGTCATGCTGGTGAGGGGCCTGGAACACCAGTCCTGTGAGGAGTGGCTGAGGGAACTGGGGTTGGAGAAGAGGAGGCTCAATGGAGACCTTATTGCTCTCTACAACTACCTGAAAGGAAGGTGTCGTGGAGCTGGGGGTCAGCCTCTTCTCACAGTGATAGCACTAGAGGGAATGGCCTCAAGTTGCACCAGGGGAGGTTTAGGTTGGAAATTAGGAGACATCTCTCCTCAGAAAGCGCAGTCAAGCATTGGAACAGGTTGCCCAGGGAGGTGGTGGAGTCACCGTCCCTGGGGGTGTTCAAGGTAAGGTTGGACGTGGTGCTCAGGGACATGGTTTAGTGGGTGACATTGGTGGTAGGGGCATGTTTGGACCACATGATCTTGGAGGGCTCTTCCAGCCTTAATAATTCTATAATATGATGGTGCACCGCAGTGTGACAGAACATTTGGCAACCTCCCCCTTCCCTCATGGCAGGGGCATGGGACTAGCTGATTCTTGAGGTCCCTTCCAAGCCACTCTCTATGCTTTGGCTGGATGAGGCCGGGCCAGACGACCACGTTTATCCGTGCCAGCGGTGATCGGGCCTGATTCTGGAGGGACAAGGACGGTTGCTGGGCAGGGTCGGGGCTCCAGTCTCCGCCATCTCCCTGCGAGGGGCGCCTGAGCAGCCGGCCGCGAGGGGATGGCGGCGGGCGGGTGTGCCCGCGTGCGCGTGTGTGAGGGGCGGGTGTCTCGGCGTGCGAGGGGCGGCGTGTGCCCGCCGGCGAGTGCGAGGGGCGCTGCGTGTGCCCGCGCTCGTTCCTGCTCCCGCTCCGGCCCGCCGAGGGGCGGCGGGAAGCACCGCGGGCACCCGGGGCTTTCATTTCGGGGAGGAGGGTCGGAGCCCTGCCCGGCGCCTCCCTCCTCCCCGCCGCCGGGGCGATGCCGCGCCCTCCGTGCCCTGCCTGCCGGTGGCCCCGCGGCTCCACGCCGCGGCCAGCGGCGTAGCGAGCCCAGCTGGGCAGGGGGGCGGCCATGGGGGCTGCCGCCCCCGCGGATCTCAGCGCCGAGTGGATTACGAACGAGCGACTCGGGGCGGCCGAAGGGCGTCCCGGCATGTAGAGCCTGACGGAGCGGCGCGGAGGTGAGCGGCACCCCGGGGTGCGGGAGGAGGAGGAGGTGAGGGTGGGGGGTGGCAGGCTGGGTGCCCCCTCCGGGGACTGCTCCGCCCGAACTTGCGGCCACGGAGCCACCTGTCCGGGTCCCCCCCTGGGATTTTGGCCGCCCTGCAGTAGCCGGCACGGCAGGGACCCTGTGAGTTTATTGACTAATTAAATTAATTAACTGGGGTGTCCTCTGTCTTAATTGCAAGACGTCGGGCTGACCTGCCGGCCCGAAACCTCGGGGGTCACGAGGTGTCTGTCTCCTGCTGCTGTGCTGCCATAAAATATTCCTTGTTTGCTACCCCCTCAGTCCACAGCCCGTCGGGTGTCTGGTATAGTTGATACTAAATTCCCTATCCCTAAAAAAAAAAAAAAAAAAAAAAAAAAAAAAAAAAAAAAAAAACAGTGCTGATTTTCAGACTCCTCCTAAGTTCATTTGTTTACTATGGAGCTGTGACTTCAGTGGTCTCTTTGGTACAAAAACATTCTGCTGGTGTGATATTTTTGGTGGCTCTGACAACGGGTTTGTTAGTCATGGTTATGAATATGGTAATACGCCAGGCTGCCATTAAACTCTACATCCTTTAAGTAACATGGTTGAACGGGCACGCACGAAGCCTGGCGTTTCCCAGCCGGCAACTTCCAGCAGATCTCCTTGCAACTTTCCTGTGGTACGGTAAAAATGCTTCGCCCAGTGGCTGGCCGGGCAGAGGCAAACCCTAAGTTTGGCGTGAGGTGTGCCTCCTCGCCAACAGGCTTATGCAATGCGGTGCCCGGTGTAGAGAGGAGAAGGGAAATGGAAGGGAAGGTTTGGGGAAGGGGGGTGGTCAGGTGGTGATGGTGCCTGTGCCTCAAAACCCAAGGAGCGTTGTTTTCTTCTTTTCCGTGGGCATCCTGGCTGATCCTGGGCAAGTCTCCGAAGCTTCTTGGTGTTGCTTGCTTTCTCCGTAAAATAATGGCTTGTCCTGTGTTGCTGCTTCTCAGGGCTGTGAAGCTGCTCGGAAGCCTATGGAAACACTTTTCAGCCAGGAGGTACTGTGTAAATGCAAATTACTACAGCAATACTATTTCAAAAATGCTTTTCAGAAGTAAGAGCAGGATCCTTAGGCAGTTTATTGAACCTATGTGGCCAAATACATTTTCAGACAGCTCCAAAACAGAGTAAAGTATTAATCCCCGTAAAGAAATCTATTATCCCTTCTCAAGAAAAAAAATAAAATATCACCCTTGCGTGTCACCAGAGGTGTCACTCTTGTTTGGGCCATGAATATTTGCCCCCTGGTTTCTCTGCATGTGACTTGGTGGTCATTATCAGCTGAAGAAACGCTTCGGTTTTAGACTGCTGAAGCTGCGAGTGGTGGCTGAAGACATGAAAGAGCTCACCCTGACCACGACATCAGCTGGCCCAGCGTGAGCCTCTGGTCTCTGTGGCGGGGCTTTGCTCTTGCATTAGGCTGTACTTTTATCCTGAGAGATTGCAATGATCTCTATGCTGTCAGCTATGAGCAAGTCTTCCTAGGCAAGAACTGTGTCTCAGGTACTACAGGGAACATTTCTAGCATTTAAACGAAACAAAACAAAAAAAGGCCAAGTACTGGCTTTTTTTTTTTTTTTTAAGCTGTGAAAAGAAACTAGATGGAAAAGGATTTGAGTTCAAAACTGACCTCTGATCAGTTTTAATTTGTCTTGCAAACATATAGAACATTAACAGAATTTCTTGTCTCTGGGATTTTGAGAGAATTCCTTATCTTTTGAAGTGCATTGTTTTCACTTGAGCATCCTGAAATCTCATTGTTTTTGTAACATGTTTTTTAAAAGGCATTCTTATTTTTCTTAATCACCTTCCGCTTTTGTAGGATCCCTGAGAAGCTTCTAATCAGAATTGCATTTGAGGTAATGCAAAATTCTCTGACTAGTTTGCTTTTTGCAAAGATTTATTTTCAGGCAGCCTTAAAAAATTCTTAGAATGTCGATTCTGAGGTCTTTTCATGTTGTGGTTTTAATAGACAAGGCACTGTCAGCTGAGTTATGAGTCTTCCTAATAATACGATTAGTCTGTTTTTTGAGGCATGTCATTCTTGAAAACATACCTCAGAGGAAAAAAAAAAATCACAAAAGCTATGTACAAATAATTTTTTCCTACAACAGATGGAAGAGCTTGATAATCACCACTTAAGGGTGGCTAAAATTAGTTTGAAACAGAAAAGATTATTCCTACAAGTACAGTAGTATAATTTGTACGAAATGAACCAAATTGTACTAATTGTTGCACTGGTGTAAATATGGAGTAATATTTTTGCCTGGAGTTTCTCCTTTTTTATAAAGTAACGTAGAACACGGGATTGTAATGCTGTTGACTTTTTAAGTGTTTGTCACAAAGGTGAGTTCTTCCTGAAGCCTGGTGGCAGAACATGACCCAGGATTTAGCTCCCGTCCTCGTATTTGGAGCAGCATAATGTTCTCTTCTAGAGCCTCCAATTCAAAATTTGCTGTAATACGATTGTGGGGAGAGGGTTGCTGAATGACTCAGATGAATGTAGCTCAGAGTAAACAAACATGTAAATCATTTCTGGCTAGAGAGAGAGAAAAAGGGAAACATGGAAGAGCAGAGAAAAGCCAGCTTCAAGGATGAGACATTTATCAAGATGTGCTCAGCAAGGACCACCAAGTTCAGCAGGATTCAGCTGTAAAAAATTCAGGACTGAATGTGCAGCAGTCTTTTTATTTTTTTATTTTTTTGGCCTTCAGTAATGAGAGGAACCTGTAGGAAGTGAGTGCAACTGTTAGAGCCACGCAGTGGTTTCCAGCTGTTTGGTTGGGCTGCTAAGTCTGGCACAAAGCTGAGCAAGGGGCACATTTATATGGCCCTCACGAGAGCTGGGAACCATGAATACTGCCTCTCAGAGGGGGAGGATGCCACCACTCACAGACTGGCAGACTCCACAACATCCAGTTTGGGAAAAACACAAGCTAGCGAGTGGTTCCTGGAAGTTTCTGAACCCCAAAGGCTGGGTAATAATGTTGTTGTGGGTAACCACAGAGGGATCCAGACGCAGCTTGTGGTTCAGATTAAGAAGTACCAGCTTTAAATCAACTTTAGGTTTCTTTGTAACTAGGTGAGTCCCCAGAACAAAATCTGAGCATGGCAAAGGCTATTCTCATTTGTCTTCCCTGCCGAGGGAGATGACCCGTAGGCACAAATCAATTCGACAGAGCATCTTGCCAGCCAGGTCCTCTGAATGCCCAGGGGAGAGCAGTACTGCAGGTAGGAGTTGCGGGCAGAGGGAGCTGTTGCGGGGGGAGATGACTGTAGGCACTGGAAAGCTGGGGTAGGATTTTTATCCCTTTCAGCTGCCTGAGCTGTTATGCTTCAGCGTGTTTTCAGGGCAAGTCAGATTACTGCTCATGGGGAAGTGAGAACTGTGCTGGCATCCAGGGGTGAAATGAGGAGAACCGGGTCTGGTCCCCTTATGCGCGAGGATCAGTGCCCCAGAGCTCTGCCTCCTGCTTTGGGCACTTCTGCCATCATCTCACAGAGAGGATGCTGTGTTGCCATGTGTGGTTGTTGCAGGTAAAACCTGTGTTCTTCCTGAGGTACAGGCATGCCTTGGAGAGCAGTGAGGAGTCCTTACGGTGAAGCGTGGCTGGAGGGATGGCATCTCCTGCAGTGTTTTCTGAAAAATGATGGCTGTGAAGGGGAGGAGCTGGAGGGACAAGGTGTATTTCTGTGTCTGCGTAGCAGACCTCAGTCCTCCTTTCTCCATCTTCTTGTTTTCTTTAGAGGACATCTGGTTTTACACGGCACTGGTCACAGTGGCCACAATTGGAAACTTGACTTTAGGCAGCAGGACCGAGTGACAAGGCTCCCAGATCAAATTTTTGCTGGTAGGAATTATAGGTGTTTCTGTTAGATCGTTGGATGTGTATTATTATTTATTCTCGGCGCAGTTTCTGGATTCAAGCCAGGAAGCTATTTTGTCCTGATTCCCTTCTGCCTCCACTCAATCTCTCCCTGTTCGTGCGCAGGGAACATGTTCCAGTCAGAACTGAAGCTGTTTCCTGGCCCCTTTCATGTGTCCTGCAGCCTGATTGCATCCGTAGCGAGAAATCCGACCCACTGTTGGGGAAACACTGACTTCAGCACCCAAACAGGGTGGGTTGTATTTCCCTTCACGTCCTCTAATTAAATTGTAGCGTGCATTACCGCAGGATGCTGTGGAGAGCAAAAGCGTAAGCAGGTTGAAAAAGATGAGACAGGTTCACAAGGAACAGGGGATGGACGGAGGAGGCTGGGGGCAACCTCTGGCTGCCTGCACTGTGAATCGTCAGAGGCACGGAAGGAAGAGCTATGGAGGATGCAGTGGGCACAAACTGCTTCCCACCTCCAGAGAGAGCATCCAGGGATGAAAGGACCATGGGGCTGATGTGTGCCCCTGTTCTCCTGGCGCTGACACGCGTAGCTCGCTAAAACACAGCAATGCACTTTCTTCTCGGTATAACAGGGAGGAAACGGAGCAGATAAAGTAGTGTTTATTGGGCATTTTGGTACCAGAAGGATGGCCGGAGTGGAGATTTCAGCTTGCTTTCACAGGTATTAATGGATTAACGTAGGAAGCTGCTAGAATTTCATTGTGTGAAGCCTTACTGGAAGAGTGCAAAGCCACTTGGGACTCAGGGCTCTGTTTGGGACAAGAGGATGAAATAATTTTATTTTCTCATTCATTCTTTGTTTCCTGTTCAGTCTGGCTTGTTCCGTGCTATGAAATGGAGGTGCTGATCTTTTCCTTATAGCCTGGAGCTGCAGTTAAGGGAAGTATCTGTAATGTATACTGAAGTACTTGAAAGTTGCCAGGTGGGGAGACCTGCAGGTTTGTAAAATTTCCCTAATGCCCTAAAATCATTATTCGCATTGGGAACGAGAGGAAGATTCCCAGGCCATCAGCTCCTCCTCACGGCCCCTTCACGCCGTTCCCCTAGGAGATCAGGTCAGCTGCAGGGATGTGGGCACTGCACAAATGGGGCTGTGAGGCAGGTCCCCATGGCACAGGCTACTTCAATGAGAAGCATCTGCTGCACCAGAGGGATTTTTAAACAGGAGAGGAACGATTACATTGGTGAGGGAAGTAGGGCCTGATCTGGAGAGGAGGAAGTGGGAGGGAGAGCCCAGAGAATCTGTGAAGACAAGGTGCGAAGTCCCTGCAGTATATTTAAGGCTATGGTGAAAATCCTTTACCCAGATCTTTCTTTCCTGTGTGAGACCATCAGGGAATCCTCATTTGGGAAGAGTAGATGGAGACTCTGAAGAATCCTAAAAATCTTCCCAAGTCTGCTTCTCCTGCAATACCCTTTTTCTTCAGCAAGAAGGCAAAGACTCACCTCCCTTTTGAGAAAGTCCCGAGGGCCAAACTGGGAGCTCACCATGCCCAGCTGCTTTGCAAGAGAGAACAGGGCTGCCCCATTCTCCAGTGGGTTCCTTGGTGGGGAGAGCAGCTCCTGTGAGGCCCCAGCCCACTGCCAGTTAATGCTGTCAGCTGGATGCACAACGAGAGATGGATGCAACGGGAGATGGACACAACGCAGCCACGTCTCTGTCCTGACGGACACTGAGTCCCTGCTCTGTGCTGGAGATACCGGGGCACAGCACGGGCCCGGAGCAGAGGATTGCTGGATGGCTGGGAAAAGGGCTTCAGGCTGCTCCTCCTCGAGGTCTGAAACAAGTGTTTGCCTTCAAGTGCACATCTTTGTTGAAAGGCAGAGCGGAATTCCAGCCTGGAGCTGTTTGTTTATAGTGTTAGGGCAAATGTTCTGACACTCATCTGTGGGTTTCTATCGATCTTGAAGGCATGGCAAGTTTGAGATGATCGCTCTCCAGCTCTCCTTATTTCTCCACCGTGGGCAGGGACTGATGCCGGTGTGCGTGCTGCTAAGGTCACATGAAGGCTTGATGGCAGGAGCAAGGTGTTGTGGTTTTGCATGCCCAAAATGGCTTTGCTTCCACAGCATCTCCTGCAGTTTTCCCTGCACCCTGTCGGTAACCTAATCAAACAGGCTGAGCAGCTGGTGAGTGGGCGCCTTGCCTGTCAGAGACATGGGTATGAATATCAGCAGTCAACAAGCCATCACAGCAGTTACTGGCACAAAATGGAAGGAGGGAGGGTGGGCACCCCTCCTAAAAATAAACCCATTGCTGTCCACAGAAGCCACATGAACCCCTGGGCATCTGATATAGTTTTGGAAGAGAGAGAAGTCGAAGAGTGGCTTGGCTGAAAGCCACATAGGTAGGGTGCTACAAGGGGTGAGAGGAAGACGTGTTTTAGAAAGTCTTCCAGCTCTCCTTGCAAGGCTTTGTGCCCGATCTCCAGCCAAAAATAGTTCGTCTGCACTGACCAGAGCTCCGTGGAGTGGGTCAGGTGGTAGGTGTACTGACAGATCAGTCTGGGTTGTCTTCTGATGCTGCCAGAGGTTTGCAGGTGCTCACGAATGGAACAAGCTGGGGGGTTTCTTCCTTCAAAAACCTTACAGGTTCCAGAAATCTCGCTCCTGTTCAGCCTGCAAATGTAGCAGACATCAGACCCAGAAAGTATGTAATTATCTGTATAGAACTGAATGTGTAGAGAAGCCAAGACCTTGGTATTTAAATCCCTCATCAGAGAGCTGGGGAAAGAAAAGGAGAGGCTGGGATTCAGGCCACCGAGACAAGGGTGGGCCTGGCCTGAAGTCTGCTAGGTCGTATATGAAAGAAAGATCGTATTTGTCAGAGCTGTTAACGCTGTTTGGTCCCCGCTCAGACAATGTTTTATTGCAGATGTCCTCTGAGCGGCTTGTTTTCGTTCTTTAAGATAGCTGATGGCACTAGAGTTCAGCGTGAAGTATTTGGGATGTAAAGCAGCAGTAGGGCTGCTGTGACCTTCCCGTCCATGCTCAGATTCATCTTTTTCTCTTACAAAAATCACCTGGAAACAAAGCTCCCTCCCCTGTGACACTGGCCTGTGCAGAGCGGGCCAGTTCGGGGCTGTTCTGTTTGCTTTTTCGGGATCAGAGCCTTACTTTTTGTCCTTGCTTTTGCATTCAGAGCTTCCCTTCCATGACCAGAGGCGCGTACGTGGAGCAGGGACATCTGCCTTCACCAGCGTGGCAGGCAGCCGGGGAAGGTGACCTCTTCGGAGCATCTTCTGGTGAACACAGCACAGGGTCCAGGCTGGTTCCTGGCTCTGCCCTCAGGGGATATGGAGTTGCAGGTAGCTGTGCAAAAGCTTGGGTTACTGCGACAAGCCAGCATGGAGGGATCCGAGTTATTCCTCCAGACATTGTCACAGCCGTGCGATTCCTGCAGTCCTGTGACATCGCTCCTTTTGTGGCAGTGCTCCTTTAGAGTCCTTTGTTTGGTTATTCTGCTCAACTGAAGTTCTTTAGCCCTCAAAGCTGCAGGGCTGTGGTGTTGTCAGAGGATCCTGAGCCTGATGGTTCCTACATTTGAACCAGGATAAGACCACAGACACCTCTCAGGTCTCCGCTGCCATCAGGTGGTTCACGGCAAGTACATTATTAGATGGATTTTGTGGTTGTCTTTTATGGGTAGTTCAGAATCTGATCCCGTCTCCACAAATGGGTCCTGTGTTCCTGGCCCCCATGCACGTTTTTGCCAGCAGTGGCTTGCAGACCGGTCTCTTGCTTTCTGTGCATGCCTGGAGGAAAAATTTGGGCAGTCCCAGGATGTGGCTGTTCTTGATCCAGCCAGAGATCACAACAGCCACATCGTGGGGCTCAAACACCCGTCGGTAGTGCTGCAAAGGGAGCGTGGGGATCCTCCTTTTTTGGGTGCAAGCCGTGTGTGCGTGGGTACACGCCGAGGTGTATGGGGTGCTGGTACAGAGCTGTGCAGGCTGGGCTGTAGCATGCTCCTGTGCTTAAATGTGGAAGAGTTACAAAGGGAATGCAGAGTTCAATGGAAATTAAATTAGGCTTTTAGTTTGCGTTCGTTCCTTTAAAACCTAAAGCGTGTTAAATTATGTTAACGCTGTGCCCCTATCACCGTTGCTGTTTAAATCTAAATCTGCTTTATGGGTTGGGCCTCCTGGCACGGGGTTAGGGGACATCAGCAGCAGTGTCACCACAGCCACGGAAACTGAAGCTCAGCAGCACCCATGGTCATGCAAGATCCAGAAGCAGAAGCTGCATCTTTTTGGTTTCTTTATGCTGCGCCACACAAAGCTGTCACTGAGCGCAGTTTATTAATTCAGAAGCAAAAGCACAGTTTGTTACCACTAGTGTGGTTACATGAGGGAAAAACCAACACGCTGCATGGATTTTGTAATGGATAGATTCCCGTTTTAATCATCTTTTATAGCCCCGACATATACAACGCGCCTTTGAGTGCTGAGCGGGGACTCAAGTCGTAAAGAATGCCGACTTCAGACGGGAAGCACAAAGCTCGGCCCACTTCCCACAGAGAGCCTCGGCAGCTGTGCAGCTGTATGTGCCTGCATCATGGTGGTATGAACAGCTTAAACTCAATATTCAAGGTGTGTCCGGAGCTAAAATGGGACTGGCAGCTGGGAAGGTAGGAACACGCAGTGAGGTGTTAACGAGATGGTTACAAAGCCCTCTTAGATGGAGAATTCGAGCAAGAGAGTTTGGAGAAGCAGCTCTCCACCTCTGTCTTGCCGGCTGGTGTGGAATGGATGAAGCTGGGGGCCAGGCTTTTTTCTCCATTACATAGATGTTGGTCTTGTTACTGCTGAGGTCAGCCCAAAGCAGGGGTAAATGGCTCTGAATTCTCATCTGTAAGTATGAAAAGCGAAAATAATATCAGCAGGTCTTCTCTTCAGTGGAAGTAAAGCTTTTTATAGGAAAGATCATTTATAAATATAATGGGAAACTGATGATATTCAAAAGTACTGGTTTGTTTCCAAATTAACCAACACATAAGTAGACCTAGTCTTTTCTCATTTAAATTCATTCATTTTTATCTTGGTTTGGATCCAGAGGCCTCATTTACTGTTCTTCATCCAACACTCCTGTGGAATCCATATGGATCAATTATCATTAGCAAGAGCATCAGGTGGGTCCTAAGCAGAACCTCTTGTGCCTGAAAAAGGAAACCTGGAAACAGCCTCCGCAGGCTGCAAAGTGCTTCCTGCCTGCACGGGCTGCCTCTGTGCACCAGGGATGCTGAAGGCACCAGGAGGGGTTTGAAAACCAAAAGATTTTTAATTTGACCATCTCTGTTCTCACAAATGTCTGGAGAAAGACTGCACTTTGCACGAGTCTGTGGGAAGTGATGACTTGTACAAAGAAAGGGACTGTTCTGGTGGGAACCCCGTCATCTGGTCATGTTACACCAGCCCAGTGGGTGTTTGTAGCACTGCTCACAGTGCCTTGCAGGTCTGGGCAGCTGCTCAGACCTTATGAGACAGAACAGCATAGACTTAGCCCATAGGAGATGCTAGAATGCGATGCCATTAGATTACCTACAGAATCCTGTTCGTATTTATTACAGCCCAGGGATATACACCATGGCCTGAACAGCCTTCTTCACCCTCCTGGGTAGGGTCAGTGTTGGCAGAGCAGCCTTCAGTGCTTCCTGTCACCACCACACCCTATTTCTGCACACACATATGTGACATGCCAGGAGACTGTGCTGCAGGCGCGTGCCTTTTGTGGTCCTAAAGCTGCACACAGCCAAGCCCAGCAGAGCGCCGGTGACATATGCATAGAGACATACTCCTCAGCTGGCGCTTGTTCTCTTCCCTTGGTTTTTTTTTTTTTTTTTTCGGGGGTTGCTGAGCCCAGAAGTGAGAGTGACAATAGACTGACTCAAAACATAGCAGGCTTTGGGGCTGGGAGCTGAAGAAGTTATGTAACAGCATGTGATAGACGACACCAGTGGTTCATGAAACAAGAAGCAAAGTGTGGAGATACTTTGATGCGCTACCAAAGCTTTGCGGCACCTTCCCTGCTGAGTTAGAGAGCTTTAATTTGGTGAGTCTAGTCAATGGCACCGGCCCAGGGTAACGGAGCAGGAAGGAGTCCAGAACAGTGGCTTTTCTTCTCGGTTTTGCTTGTGCAATTAGGAATTATGTCACTGAAGTCAGCAAGGCAAGTGAATCTGCATAAGCAGGATGAGACCCAGAGTGCGTAAGAGGCATTTGAAACAATTTAGCCCTGCGTTGGCTGAAGTAATGTGAAGAAAGAGCACAGTAAATGAATAACTAACACCAGAAAGGGGAAAAGAAAGGCAAGTTAAAACATGGGAGAACTCTAAGTGTTTAGGAGAAGGTTACTTGAAATCTCAAAGCCAGCTACCAGCTTCTCACTTTCCCACAGTGCTTTGTTATAGCCCAATATCAAAAAGGCATTCTGTTAAAACACATTTATTCAGCCAGTCACGCAGGAGCCACAATGCGACGCCATTTCCAGAACTTGGGTCTTTTTGTTCAACTTAATGAAAAGTAATGACGTAGGAGATACCATTCCTATGGCACTAATAATCTATATTCATCTGCTGTACCTTAACACGGGTTTGTTGTCTCTGCGCTGATCCTAGCAGACTGCCAGCAGGCCGTGAGGTTTTGTCCCGCATTTTGGGTGTGATTTTTCCCAAGGGGACTATTTTTGCCGGGACATTTTTGGTTGCAGTGCTGTAGTTGCTTATACTGCTTACTTAGACTTCCCCGTGCACCCTAAGGATTTGCAGTCCTATGCTAATGTAATACATAAAGTAGAGTCACCTTGACTTCACATTTATCAGCTTATGCAAGTGCTAACCTTTTACTGCACTGCAACAGAAATGTCATTGCTGTTCAGCCTCGCGATGACAAACAGCTTCCTTGTCAGTAATGGATTTAGGAGGCTGCCCGACTTTCTGCTGGTGCAGTGGGTTTGGGAGCGTAGCTCGTGTCAAATACTACACAAACCAGAGTGTGATCTTGGCTTTTTCCCCAGGGGGAGACGGTGTTTGTTTGAGTGCTTTCACCTTTTTCAGGCTTTAAGGAAGGCATATATGAAGTATGCTGAACGTTTCGTGCCAGCTTTCAACTCAATGCCTGCGCGTGGCGTTACCTGGTGCAGCGCTGGTGCTTGTTTTGGGGCAGCTTGAACTGTAGCATCCCCGGCAGGGAGGCAGCATCCCTAGGGCTGTCGCCACCCTGCCTTTTCTTTTAGAGAAAGTTGAAGTCCAGAGTGCAAGTGGAGAAACATATGGATAGCAGTTGACTTTTTCAACCTGAAATGTCAGCCAAGCAGTGTTTTTGGAACTGGTACAGCCAGAGATAGGCACTGGGTAGCCTGCGCTGTCCTGGTAAGGATCTACGAGGAGACTCAGCAGCTTAGCCTGCCTGAGATGCAGGGGAATTACCAGAGGAATCCAGCTTCTTCCACCCAGACCACTCTCTGCTGTAGTTCTCCTGATGGCAGTGCAAGGTATCTGGGTAAAATCAGCAGGGATTGGGGCTGGGGTGAGTGGTAGCATGACACTTGGGGCAGGTTTGGTGGCTTCAGAGGGCGTTGCACTAGCTGACTGGGACACTGGTTGTGTTATCTGAGTGCAGTCAGAGCGAGCTGGGTGCTGCTGCTGCCATTGAAAGCACCATGGAAAACTCAAAGCACGGGGAAAGGGAAACTGGGCAATAATCCTCACAGAAAACAACAACAAAAAACCACACAACTTCAAGGCCCAGATATGCCCTTAGTAAAACATTTGATTTTGCCCAGGAAAATACGTCATCATTGACTGAGCAAGGGTGGACTGTTCTATGACACCTAGGGGATGAAAGAAAATCCAGTGGACTAGAAGGAAGAAGAAGGGGTAGAAAATCATTTGCAACTTGGAATCTCTCCAGAGTAGAGGCTCCATTAAAAAACAAACAAAAAAACACGGAGTGTCAAGGCCTGGCCTTGGGGAAAGGTGCAGGAGTGTATGGGCAAGGAGGCAAGTAAGGATCATGGGGGCAAAGGGAGTGATGTGCGGCTTTGTGCCAGGGACAGCAATGAGAGGTGCTTTGAATTATTTTATATTTGGAGCATGAGCAGGGCAGAGGGAGGAGCTGCAGTTACCGTGATGGTAGAGTAGAGCCCAGGGCTCACAACACCTTCATCCTTTGTCCTTTCCTTGGAAATATAGGGGCAACCAGAAGGAAACAGTCTGTGTATGCAGGTAGCTCATTTCTAAGAACCCCAGAAGTGCTTGTTTTCATACGAGGGGATGCTTACTGAGCCGATGTGGAGTGCGTTAACCCCAGAAGAATCTGAGCATGTCTTTCAGGAGACAGGAGAATCCCTGGGTGAATGGGATCAAGCAAACGTTTAAGAGATGCACCAGTTCTCAGTCCAGCTGAAACGTCCCCCTTGTGAGGAGAAAAGCTCGCCAAGAAGTGTTCTTGCCCTCGGAGCTTTACGGGGACCATTTTCTGTGCTTGAAAGGCCGTTTGGCTTGGTTTTTGCAGGCATCTGTTCTGTCTGGAGACACTGGCTGCAGTTCTCAGAGGTGCTTTGTTGCTGGCGGTAAGGTGTACGCTACGGTGTTCTCAGCAGAATTCAGTCTGAGCTCAGAGAATAAGCCTGGAAAGAAGGAGCCAGACCTGCTGGGCCAAAGGTACACAAACAAGAAAGCAAATAGCAAGTAACCGGCCTCAAGCACTGTCGACAAAATTGGAAAGAACTCCTCACTGACAGCAAAATTCAGCTAAAAAAGAGAACACGAGGGCTCCTCGGAGTGCTGGAGGGCATAGGAAGATCAGCGCTGAGTCTGGCTTCCCACCTGAGAGCTGTGCTTTGCAAACGTATTCCGTGGGCAGGGGATGAAAATCTCAGGAACAGGGACTGAAGAATCTGAGGAAGGATGCCCAGGCTGGACACACTGTAATGTTAAACAAAACGATTCTGGTCTGTCGTGGCATCGCAGGACACAGGGCTTAGGAAACGTGTAACCTTGGTATGTTGCAAACAATTTGGCATTGGTTTATCGGCGTAAAAATTTCATGCTTTTATGTATTTTTGCATACTTGCGCTGGCTGAAAGTAGCTCCTAAACACAAAATTGTCCCTTTATGATAGTTACAAACGTGGACCTGAATAATGAAAAAGGTATTGAGAAAACTGTGGACCTGAATACTTTTGGTGAAGCTGTATTAAGTTAGGTATGTAACAAAGCCAAGAGGGATGCACTGTCATTCTAAAGAGTACATTAAGATTGAGATTTCTGTCATTGTCATCAAGCAAAATACCAATCAGGCAGTCCCTCTAGGAACAACTCAGAATTTGAGGAAAGTCGGAATTTTCCCAGAATGATGCAGGTAACATATCACGTCTTGCACAGATACTCCTTTTTTCGGTCATTTTTGCTCTACTGTTACAAAAATTTGATTGTGGGTGATAAAATTTAATGGATGGTGTTCAAGAATGCTAACAGCCAGTAGATGAACAAAAAGAAAAAGTGCAAAATAGGATTGTTACCATAAAGCTTGAAATTAAAGAACTGTATGTGGTCATTATGTCCATGCCCATTGAAAATGCAAGTGAAAAAATCCCCAGGTCCTCATTTAATGTCTTTGCCGGTTGTTTGTTAGACAAGCTGGGTTTAGCCTTTTGGATCTGTTTTTTAATCAGATGCTTTATCTACTTTGTGTCTGGAAAGAACAGCGCTGACAGTATCTTGAAATGAGAGCAGTGCAGTGAGAAAGTTACTGAAGGTGGGAGGAAGGGGAAAAAATGAATTTTAGAAACAAACTGCATTCCTGTTGCAGCAAGCGAGACCAGGGCCTCGTAGTGTCCTTGTTTGTAGCCCCCAGTGACGCCGTTTGCTCTAAAACCAAATGAGAGAAGTAGACAGAAGCGCAGATCTGAAAAATTATTTGCCCAAAGGTGCCAGAAAGGCAGTGGAAAAATCCCCAGCTTCCCATGTCACCAGGACGTGGCTGTCTGATAGATCAAATTCTGCAGCTAAAACTCCCTGCTGGAATCCTTATTTAGTTTCAGCCCAGAAAAACTGTCACCTCAAGGATCTTACCCATCCCTTTTGTTGCCACACTCAATGGAGTGGGCTTTGTGACAGACAGACCTGGTTGTGGTGGAAACTGCCAGACCCTTCACGTAATTGACAGGAGAAGTAAAAGTCGGAGCAGAGCCGGGGACTAATCTCGTTTCCCACACGTTAATTCTGCTTGTTTTGCCTTAGACCCGATGATCAGTGAGAAACTCGGCGTGGTTGTGCTGATGCTGCAGATTCCAGAGGTTGTCCCCAGCCCTCCTGACAGCTTTGAAGGTTTGTGGAAAGCCAGGGCGCAGGTAGCAAGGCAGTGGGGATCTTAGCCTGATGCTCCAGTCAGTGTCAGAAGAGCGGCTCCTCTGGAAATAGCTCTCCAAGGTGAGGATTACATTTTGAAGGCTGGTTTCACAGCAGGAGGTAGTTCGGCATCCTGGACTGGGGTCAGGCTGAGCAAGCAGAAGGC
The DNA here is from genome assembly GCA_011075105.1 of Heteronetta atricapilla. NCBI lineage: Eukaryota > Metazoa > Chordata > Aves > Anseriformes > Anatidae > Heteronetta > Heteronetta atricapilla. The sequence continues at coordinate 20,600,259 of CM021734.1, read as the reverse complement.
GGACGTGCCTCGCCAGTCTCTGTTCATAAAACTAACACATTACATGAAATGGCATCTGAGTGACGCCTGACATCTGCGGCGTGTGCATCTCCAGCAGTTTGCAGTGTTATTTAAATTCTCTGGCTGTGGGTTTTCTCTGTTTCAGCACCTCGGGTCTGGTGCCCTTTTTGTATGGTTCGCGTATGCCCAAGGCTCGGTCATGCAGCCTCATCTCAGTGGGGCAAAAAACGTGAGGGTGTCTTCAAACAGTACCCTAGCACAGGAATAGAAAGGGCAAATAATGAAAAGCTGGGGCTTCCCATCCTGTCTCTTGTATAAGGAGATAAATTGCAGTCAGCATTGATACCTTGATGGCTGTGCCCCAGAATTAACTCCCCTCTGAATTCAGTGGGGCCTCTCTGAGCCCTTTGTGCCTCTCCCAGGTGCTCTGCTAACTCGTGTAGCTGTCTGAACATGAGACACCTGCATTTTCTGGGTTCCTTCACAAGCATCATAGATGGAAGCTTTCAGATAAGAAATCAAAAAGGGAAAAAAGCAAGAGGAAGCCAAAAGAAAATGAGGACTCGAGAGAACAGTGCCTGTCAGAAGAGACTAGCGGAGTGTTGTCACCGTGTATCTGCTGCTCCAGTGCCTTGTTCTAGTGAAACCATCAGCAGGGAAAACAGCTGTGCTACCCTGGAGCCTTCCTCTGCTCTGCAGTCTTCCTCATGCATTTCAGCTGTCAGTCAGTGGTTAAGGTGAGCCTGAACTGAGGTTCTTCGCTGGCCCCAGGCTTGCTGTTGAAAGTCAGTAGCATCTCCTGGCCTTTCTTTGCTTAGAAAATGGGGGTGATGATAATTTCTGTTTTGCAGGGAGCCTCAGCCAGAACTACAAGTAAGTGAGGATTCGCAGGATGAGGGCTCTTACACTGAGGGCTGTAAAGAAAAAGGGGAAAAAAAATGAAAACAGTGCTGGCTGCTAGTGTAGGTACTGTTTGCATTTCTGTCTGTAGCTGAAGTTATGGCTGTGCTTAAATAAAGTTCTCTAGGGTGTAACACACTTTTCCAGCTGATTTTAAGCTCTGAGTGGCAGTAGGAGAGGTGCCTTGAGGTAGAGAAGCTTCATTAGGCCTTAACTCTAAGTGGGCATGTATGGAAATGCCTATCTCCTCTGCCAGAAGTGGTGTTAAACTGTTTTTTTTTTTTTAATCTGCTCCAGTCAGAGGGATCCTCTCAGGCCACACATGAACAAGGGTCCATGGGATCTAGCCAGCATGATTTGATGGACTTACAAAGTCATTTTCGTGGAGAGCACCCAGTAATTGCTTCTGCGCTCTGTTGACTGAGTGATAGCACCCTGTTAGGTTTATAAATAGCAGGCAATCCCTAAAGAGTGGGGGTGTGAGCCAGTGTGCAGAATGCCACCGCTGACCTGCCTGGTGCTGCAGCAGAGCACAAAGACGTCCAAACAGGCCATGCTGTTTGCTTCCAGCTAGGAAAGGGCTTACAGAACAGGTGGTGCCATGGCCTGCAGAGGAGCAAATCAAGCAGTCCGTGGGCTCCAAAGCCCCAGGTCTCCCCTCTCTGTCCCACACCTCAGATCGAATGGTAATGAGATTTTTAAACCTGGAATCTGGGACACTTTCTGTCTGGTTTCTGCATCAATGAAGTTCACTCAATGACTCACACTCTTTACTTCACACCCTAGAGGCTAGAAACTTTTTTCCTTTTTTTTTTTTCTTTTTTTTTTTTTTAAAGACGACATTCTGTTGTAATTATTGAACTCCCAAAGCTCAGGGCTGAAAATAAACCCCAGAAAATGTGGCTAGACTCCCAAGGAAGTGACAAGCATGGCATGACTGTAATCTAGCAGAGTCTAGTCGTGTAGACTGCGAACAGTTAGGAAAATCACGCAGCCCTGGGGAAACCTGCTCTCTTAGGGTGGAATAACTCCTCGATACGCCGGTAGGAGTGATATTGTTTACGTGGCCTTCTCGAGGCCTGCTTGGCCCTGCCTGCATGCTCTGGTTTACCCTCAGTCTCAGTCTTAATGCCAAAACACTTCCTTTCAGAGTCAGTTTACAGAAAGTGCATTGCTGCTCCATTGGCAGAGATCGGTATCTTGAAAGCCATCTGTACTGTAAGAAACAATACTATCTTGTCAGGGTGATGGTGAGAACGATAGCCTACGTGTTGTATGTCTGATGTAGCAGCTCTGTGTAGACATCCAGGAAAGGCAGGCACATGAAAAGCACAGTAAAAGGTGCATCGGTAATGCACATACAGGAAGATAAACCAAAAAGCCATGAACAAAGGTATTCTGCAACCAGATGTCGCTTGGGTAAATTAAGCAATTAGTCACCTTTCTTCTTTGCAGGTTCGGTGCTCGCTGTTCCTTTCATGTACAATAAATCACAATTTTGATGTATGTCTACCATGACTCTGGCCTACATTTTATGTGGAAGCCAGGGAAACATAAAACAATTCTGCAAAGCAGTGTTCAGAGAAAGTAGAGGAGCAGTGCATCGAAATCGTAGGTGCATAGGGAGGAGAGACCACAGCTCTTGCCTCGTAGGGCCCATGCAGTGTTTATTCTCCAGAAGCGTAACTCTCTTTGCCAATATGACCTTGCAGAGTGATCTGAGAGGTAGGTGCCTAAAGGAAGGGGAAGGGGACAGAGGACTATTACCCCAGTAACTCCCAGCAGGTTCCGGACACCAGTTACAAGCACTAGCTGGAAGAGAGTGCAAGCAAGGAGTCTTTACAGAGCCTTGGAAGGGAGAGGAGATCAATATCGAGAGGAAAAGAAAACCGGTAGAGGCAGTTGTGGTAATTACCACTTCAGGGATGATTTTCATTAACCTCCAAGATCTTCCTCTCAGCAGAGATCAGACAGAAAAGGGGGAAGTGAAGCCGTGTCATATGGGATGCAGGAGGGAGGGGGAAGAAGAGAGAGGACAGGACATCCTCTCGAGAACCTGGGAGAAAAAAAGTAACACCCTGGACCAGTCTGTAAATCCAACAGTGAAGACAGATCCAGGGGCAAGGTATTTGTTCACTGTTTTCTTTTTTAAGTTTGCAAAACATTAATATTTTAAATACTTTATTCTTCATTAGCATAATTAAAAATACACAAGCCTAAACTCACTGAAAACAGAATTAACAAATTAGCAGGTGCAGGGATTTGGAAGCAAGAGGTTTGGGAAAACAGAGTTTGCAAATGTCGGCATTAAGTAGAGCAGTGAAATCGTGCCAAGCCTTATTTATGGATTTGTGCATTTCCTTTGCATAGCCCCACTCCTGCAGCCAGAGGAATACAGCTCAATTTAAACATGAACCCCCTGCAGTTATACTGTAGCTGAGCCTAAAACTGAGAGCATGCAAAATAAATCTCTTCTGAAGTAAAACTGACGAGCCTCACCTCAGATGTCTTTTGAAAGCCAAGATATCTTGGATGAACACTTAACTGAAAAGGGAAGCAAACTGCAAAATGAAATCCAAAAGAAAATGGGAGAAAATTTTAGAATTGTATCTCAAAGAAAGAAAATACAAAAGCAGCAGCAGCAGCCTTAAGTTACACTGTAGACGAGAACCTGGTGAGGAAGCAAAAGACATCCTATGCCCACATGAGAAGTTCCCCTTAGGAAGACCAGGGGTTGATTTCCAAGCTAATGCCCTACAGATTTTGCGGCATGTGACCCAGCTGCCCTGTGGAATATTTAAAATATGGTATTTCTCCAGCAAGTTGAGACGTTTCCAGTTTTTATCATCGCCTCTTGTGCAGCCTTTCAGGGGGACAGAACCGTCCCCAGGAGGGCATGAGCCACAGGAGTGAGAAGTCCCTGCCATCGGGCTTCTGAGTGACTGGACAGAGAAAAGGCTGAGAGAAGCCTTCCAACAGTAAGATCACGGGTCAGGAGTCATCTGCATCTCAGGCTTGGGAAGGGAAGGGAGACTTGCCCAGGGAAGGGAGACTGCAGTATTACGGTTAAGCAGGACCTCTCTGACTGTAAGGTGAGGAGCAGAAGTGGGCAGAGGGCAACAACAGGGCACAGGTAGAGCATTTCACGTCCCTCTAAAGGGGACCAGTGACTCAGCTCTCCTGGAGGCATTCAGACTCCAGGTTGCTCTGACATCGTGCTGTGTCTCGGTAGATGCTGAAGGATCTGTTGCACATCTAAAGCTACACGCGTACATGTGTGCATGTATATTTCTGGGCAGTTCTGGCCAATTGTGTCTTGTTTTCATGGCTGATGCAAGTCCCTTGATTTCATTTTTCTGCAGATTGCTGATCCGTACAATGAGAGGATGAGTTCTTTCTGTCCTTCAGAAAGTACTTTCAGATCTGTGCCTAAAAAGCCGTGTAAGAACGGGGTGTTGTTATTGTTGTTGTTGTTGTTATTGTTGGTATTGTTGGTAGCCAAAGGGCACAGTGTAATTATGCAAAGATTAAGAAATAACGTGCTTACTCCTGCAAATCTCTGACCCAAATCTCTGACTTTATAAGAATGGTCTGGCAGTTGAATAGGCAAGTTTTACGCTGGAGATGTTATTCAGGAACTTTATTAGGGCATTAATAGAAGCAAATCTCTGTCCTATGCATTTCTTTACTTAGAAGCAGTATAGCAGAGTTACTCCTTTTCCATGCTGGTTTATGTCTGTGCAGCATTCATTTGTGTCTTTTAAACCCTCATGCTTGATTCTCTTGAGAACATTTCTCCATTTTCCTTTCCTTGGAACTGGGCAACGCTGATGTGAGAAAGGAGCGCATGGTTCTTCTGTGGAAGCCCCTTCCTTCCAAGAAGCTCTGGTCTGCTTTGAACAACAAAATTAGGAACAACACTAAACCAGAACCAGAGCCAGTTACCACTGCCCAGCGAGGCAGGAGACTGTCAGCAGAGGGTCTGCAGGGGACGCCTGCTGTACGCACTGGGTGCTGGCTGAACTTTTACATGGGTGCCAGTGCAAACGCTTCCAGCAGGGTTTCTTCAGAAATGGTAGCTGATAACTGCTGATAAATCCACCTATTACTGAGACGAGAGACAGAGCCTACCCAGCTGTCACTGTTAGTTGTTTATAGCTTGCTGCAACTGCCCTTTCCTCGTCCCGACAACTGTGCCATAATCTCGTATTTTCCTTCCGCGAGTGGGTGGTTTACTTGCACTTTGAGCTAGGCTAAGGCAGGTCTAACAGTCCACGCTGCCATCAGCTCTCCTAGAGACGATGCTCAGAGATTATCTTGGTGATTGAAAAATGACTACAATGCTCATTGAGCAAGAGTGTGAACGGGGGGTGCAAATCTGTTCCTCAATAGCTGCAGCAGCTAGAGATTACAAGCAGCAGGCGCAGAAAAGGTGGACACAGAGCACGGAGATGATAATGATGCCGTTCCACATTAGTGCTGCATTAGCAGATAAGACAATGGGGCAGCTTGCTTGACAGTCTTTCTCAGTTCACTTGACATCTCTTTTCTGTTTTTAGATGGTGGAAAATGGCTGATCTCAAAAGAGTAGGGGAGAGAGCAGTGACGTCAGGCAAAATAAGCTTTGCATTTTGGCTGCGTTTGCAAAGATACACACTGTGAATATATTCCAGGGCATTAGTTCTGTAGTGCCTCACAGTACACGTGTGTGTATTCGCACCTGTGTCGTGGCTGTGTGCGAAGAAGTGGGAGAACTACAAACTGTAAGTACTTCATTGCAATAGTAGCTGAAAGCACGTACAGGAGCCATTCCATCCCCAGGATGTCATTTTAGAAGCCCAGGCTGATTTTTGTTTAGGAAACACTGAAATGCGGCAGGGGTGGGTCAGCACTCTCCCACTTCCTCTGCCTCACAGATAGGAGCTTTGCAGCTGGGCTTCGCACAAGGGTTTTTCTGTCGTCCTTTCCATTACACTGTGCTGGAAGCTGTGTCTTGCTTTCAGGACAGATGTAACCAAGTCTGGGCTACTGAGACCCTGCAAAGATGGTGCTGGCGGAGCTGGAGGTGGGTAGGATGCTGCTTATCCTGAGCCTGGGGATGACTGCTGCTCCTTGTTCTACATAGCTACTTAGGCTATGTGCTGACCAACTGGGTGAGGAATAGATGTCCTGTTTATTAGTGTCCTGAGACCACTGAAAGTGGCTATTCGCATGCTGTGATGGATCCTGGTCAAGCCAACATACCTAGGGCTTGTCTAGGTTAATGTGAAATGCTGCAACAACTGGGTACAACTAGACTGAAACAGGCATGAATGCAGGCACTAATGTAGCTTCTGGAGGCTGTAACACAAAGTGGGGGCTTCCCAATAGCATTTCTCTGGTGACTTTCACCCTTAAATGACACTGGTATCTCCTGCTCAGGCAAGAGGCCTTGAGAGTCATGTGCAAACAGAGGAGTAGGAATAGAAATACATTGAGCTGAGCCAGGCAAATGCAAAGCATTTTCCTCCATGGCAAAGCAGAGAGAATTGTTTTTCCCAGGCGCTGTTAAAACTCAGAGCATTACTCATTTGGATGAATTAAGCAGCCTGCCCACAAAATGTAGGGAGTGTGTATGTTCTGAATCGTTGTTACTCCATGTAGTTTAAAATGCAGTTAAAATACACTGAAATACACATTTAAGAAGCTTCCCGTTGAGGAAATACAAGCTTTTTTAAGTCACCGAGGTACAAAACTTAAGTCTCTGAGCGATGCTGATTTGAAATAGGGTTATGCTGAAGAGAACATCCATCTCAGCGGGATGAACTGAGAACCTTTGGGGCCGGAGGGAGAAGAGCAGCTCTTCTGGGTTGCTGCAGATGATCATCGCTAGCAGTGACTCATGGTGGCCTGCTGCAGCACCCCAGAAAAAAGCTTTATCTTGTTGTCCCCAGCATTATGAAGTACTGAAGCAGTAGGTTCAGCAGAGGAGCCCAGCAAGAACAGCAAAATGTGTAATTGTCTTGAAGAGAAAGGCAAGGAAAATTGGAACCTTCAGCTTTCCAAATGTGCGGGTTTATCATGAACTTCTTCTCTGTGGTTGGGTGAATTTGGATGTGAAAAAGGGCTATCATGCTGGCAAACCTGTCGGTTTTGTTTCCAGCCACAGCAGCTAGACAGAACAAATGCAAAAGTCTTTTCCTACACATTTTCCATATGTACTTCTGCAGATGTGTATAGTAATGGCACTCTTCCTTCTCTCAAAAATTAAATCTTCCTTCTCCACCCTGTTACATGCTGGGTTTAGGACTTAGGGTTTAAGCGTGTGTGGTAGAGCATCTTGGTTTGTTATTTTCCTTTGAAATACATATACAGAGCTGTGCTCCTCTGCTTGAGAAGGCACAGTCAAACCAAGTGCTTTGCACATGTAAGATTTAGCAACGCTCCTTACTTTCTGGGCTAGTTTGTCTTGAAGGGTTGTGCTGGCTCTCAGAAGGCTGCATACCACAGGGAGAGCTTTTCATCCGGTACAGAGTTCAGCCGTGCCAAGATTGCCATCCTCCAGCAGGAGGTAGCCTTGTAGATGTCCTGGATTGACCTGATTTAGCACCCTACTGCCAGAAGATTGAGAATTAAGTTTGATTCCTAAGTTTTAGTTAAGACCCCTGACTGCTTAAAGAAGAGCAGGTGCTTTCATGAGCCCAGCGGTATCTCCAAGCATACTACGTGCATGGTATCTTTTGTGCTGATATTTTTATGCATACACACATATATACACGTATCTACACATACCCATATGCGGTTGGTCGTGACTCATTGATTGATTATGCAGCGGAAGAGAATTATACCAAGGAGTTGGCCTTTCCAAATCAAACATATATATCTTTGATAATTGTCACCCTCCCCAGGAAAATCAGAATCGCAGCTGGGACTTGAGTCAAATTACAACATTTTGAGTTACTGGCAAAGAATTTTCTTTTGGCTTCTGTAAATCTATAATCTGAAGTTTGAGGTTGTCTTCTTCTACAAACGCTTCTCAGATTAGAAGGTTACATGCAGTACCCCAGTGACTGAATTTATTCTTAACTACGCCTTAAGTGATGATGAGCGAAAAATGTTCTACGAAGGATTTTTCTACTCATCTTCTAAGGACATAGCCACCAATGTGAATCATGAACAACTGCAGCCTTGCATTTTTATCACTTACTCTATTAGTGCTCTCCCTTTCACTCAGCTTGGGCAGTGAAACTAGATTACTCATCATGAATTTTATTAACTGTCAGTTTCTCATTTTCATGTTGTACTGCAATGCTGCAAGATTTGGAAAGCACTTATTCCAGGAGAATGATATATCTTATGTAACTTGCGAGCTGAATATAAACTTTCTGAGATCATAGAGCTTTTGCTGAAGGAAACTTACGCCACTGTATTCACCAGAAGGTCATTGCTTTTTTATAATACTCAAAATCTTCTGAGGTTGTACATTTATGTGTTCAGCAGCGGCTCTTTTTGCATTTAGCAGCATTAGGAAAAATTCCTTGCTTCTGACTGGAGAGGTGGTGATGTGATACAGAGATGTCATGAGAGGCAGTGAGATTTAGACCTGCAGTCTGGTCCCCACTGAACTCCATGGAAAAAGCTATTTTCTGGGAGAAGAGGGTAGCTTTGCAGAAGAAAAGGAATTGCAGAATGTTACATAGTAAGTTTTATTTCCTCAGACTGTAGGAGGTATAAGCTCAGTCAGGCATTGTTAGTAAATAAGATCTAGAGCACTTAAAAGAAGGATTCAATCACAAATTCAATTGGCCCACTAACTAAATGTAATATTATTTACCTAAGTGGCCCTTCTGGACTATTTCATAACTCAGGTTTATAACCTTTTTTAAAAAAGATCAATATTACTGAGTGCACAGTCCCCTGAGCGTGGTGGAAGAGTCAGGCCATTTTAGCAGCTATGGTCCATGATTTCCAGAGCTGAAGTTCCAGATGAGAAATACAAAATGAGGAAATAGCAAAAAGAAGGAACATCCTCGGAGAGAAGGATGGAGAGAAGCAGCGAGGTGAGATGTGTTGCAAGAGATCAGCTCTTTTATTGGGCTCATGCAGCTAGAACACAGAGGCAGGCTTTCTGGCGCACAAAAACCCCTCCGCAAATCTGAGAGAGAAGCTGTAGTGACATTTAAAGCCACACACACAGGTTTGCCAACATGTGTCAGAGCGAATCTCCAGTGGGAGGGAACAACCAACCGCTCTATTTGCAACTTGGCAGATGGGGTGTTTTGTTGTCTGCTCTAATGTGCAATGTGAGCTGGCTGCTCACACTGAGCCCCATCAAGTGGGAAAGGTAGCTCTCTTCTATTGATCCCGCCTTCATGATCCAGTGTTTGATTTGCTTGTATCAGCTGGGAGCGACGAGCTCCTGCATCTAAACTCGGTGCCCCGACAAAGCGCTGCTGGGGAGCTCAGCAATCAGGAGCAGTGGCACTTTTCCACTTCTTTAATCAGCGTTGTGAAAAGACAAATGATAAAAGCAAATAAAGACCAGGAAGGACCTATTTTATGGCTACGCTGCCATTAACTGGTGGGGCACTGGCTCCCACCATTTCAGTTCTTCTCCCGTTTCATCCAGATCATCCCCGTCGCTGCAAGACCGGGAGGCACGTGGGTGTGTTTTGTGTCAAGTGGGGAAGAAAGGAGGGCTTCTGACAGGTCCTAAAAAAAACCTCATACTGAAACTCATGAAACCTTCAGTGGCAAAAGGCAGTGCTGCTGAGAGACCTTTGCCTGTCTGTCCTCATTAAGTACTTCTCTCTAGCTACTGTTACTGGCTACTGTTCGGTGCTGCTCCCCTGCTTTTCTTTCCCGCAGCTTCTCTCACAGTGCTCAGGCTGCTCTTCCCTGTGCTGCCACACATCACTCCGAACCGTGTGCAGTTTTCATTATGTGCTCTCTTACAAGAAGTATCAGAGAGGAAAAGCAATTTTTGTGCTTTCCAGTGCCTTCCCCCTTGGTGCCAATGCGATCTCTGGTTCACTTGGCCATGACGCATCAATCTGATGAATTAAATGGATCGGTTGGTGTTGAGTTGTGATCTGGGACAGGAGGCACGCGGCACCGTGGAGGGCAGCGCTGTGTTGACTGAAGGTTTTGTATAGATGGCGACATGTGAAGCTGCTTTTAGTTTTCATTGAAAGCCACTGTTTTCAGCCCTTGACTGCAGTAAAATGGTTCCCTTGTGATCATGACATGACTATTCTGAGGGTGCAGTCCAAAAGCAGGTGGCAGGCGATCCCTCGAGCTCCAGTGCTGCAGCTCTGATGCCGTTTCTCTTTTCCAAGACAGAAACAAGTCCCCATTGTCACAGGGTATAGCTGCGTCTGACCTGAGTCTTTGACAACGCAGAGAAATTTTTGCGGGGACAGGGAACCCATTTTGTGTTATTAGACAAATACGGCTGGAAACCTTCCTTCTCCAAACCAGATGAGGTGTTTTGCCAGGTGTGGCAGCTTTTCAAGTGGCTGAAGCTCTCATTTCTCTGCCAGGCAACATAAAAGCGGTGTCAGACTGAAACGGCTTCAAGATTTGGACTAATAGTTCAGGGGGAAGAGAGACTCAACTGCAGAGAGATTATAGTCTAAACTGAGAGATAAGACGTCTGCTTATCTTGTATAGCTTGCTTTGTGGTGTTCTTTGGTTTTCTGCACCTGTTTGTGCTGCAGATAGCACTGCAATAGCCAGTCTTTAGATACTCTCTGCTGCATCTGTAGTCAGACATAAACCAGAAAAAAATACTTTCCCTTGCCCCAAATATTAAGTCAGGTAGCAGAAAATGCCTCTCTGTAAAGAGAAGTCATGGAAAATGTGTGCTTTCAGGCTTTCTTGCACGGATTCCAAAGTTTTAATGTGACTGCGTTTCTATTTTTGCTACCTTACCAGTATGTCGTTGTTTCTGTTCTCTAGGCACCTCAGAATTGCAACCCCCTTTTCTTACCTGGACTTCATGAGTATTTCTGTCATTTCTCAGCCGTTAAGCAGGTGACAGTACCGCTCTGGAACAAACAAGCAGTGCAGGATGTAGTAGTGTTGGCTGTTTCTTTCCCCAAGTGATGCTGCTTCCAGGAGACCCATGGTATGGGGAAGTGGCTGCTAGAGAGCAGCAATCCTTGGGGTCGTTTGTTCCATGTCAGAGCATATGCACGTGTGTGGCTGGTGCTCTTTTCTCTGGTTTTGGAAGAGAAAGCCATCAAGTTTGGAAGGTGAGCCTGTAATTTTGCTGGATCTCACCCGAGTGGCTGCTCAGCAGCTAAGCATTTTGCTGAAGTTGTCCATATAATCCAGGCAGAAATATATGAGTTCTGACACTCATGAGGTATCATTTCCACACGTGGTCGACCGCCTAGGTTAGTTGGGCTATACAGATGATTGCATGAGAAGAATTCAGGGTAAATCATTCATCAGAGCCTTTCCTGTTTGGCTTTATTGCAGCTTCTTATGTGCCTGAAGTATTAAAGAAATGCTCTGTTGGGCTGAGGTTGTACTGGGAGATGGGATCTCACTGAGAAGTTAAGATAGCTGAAGGTTTTTTTTTTTTCCCTTTCTACAAAGTGGTTGGAAAGGAAAGGGATCCCATTTTGGCACGATGTTTCAGAAGGTGACATTTGTTATAACTCACTGCAAATGTTACTCACCATCTACAAAACATTCAATTAAACTCAAAAGCAGTGAAAAATACCCAGCTCCTCTTCAGCAGCTGTACTTGGCATCAGAATCCCTCGGGTTCCTTGGGAGCCAACAGATCCCTGCTGAAGACCTCCACACCGTGGCTGCTGTCCCACCTGGGAGCCAGGTTGTCACAAGAGATTTCCCTTCTTGGGGCTCAGTCTCACTTTCCCAAAGATTGCTGTGACCAAGCAGGGAAGTGGCTTTCTGTGCTGGCAGTCCTCCTAGAACGCTGATTTCCCTGATTAAACCACATTCTCACATAACGCAAATCTCTCAGTCGATGCATTAAACAAAGACCCCCATAAGCTGCTGGTTTGGAAGTCAAAAAATAGGAGAAATTGTCCAATACATTTATGATTGTTTGTATGCAGATCGTGGGTCCTTTTGCCTCTGATTACAGCATGGGGCTGTAATTAGCAAAATGCAACGAACAAAAACTTTTCTCCTGCTTGCAGGAAACCAGGACACCAAGAGAGCACATTTTTGGTATGCCAAACCCGTTGTTACAGATCTCTGGCCAGGAAATTCGCAGATGTAACTTTGCTGTGTGCTACAGCCACCCACTATTTTGCAGTGTCAGCTGGGCTGGAGCTCAGATCCACCCACTCCCGCCGCACCGGGCCTGCTACGCTGGAGCTGAAGGCAAAATGCAAATGGGCTGTGCTGAGCACGGCCGCCTTATGGCTTGGTGCAGGGGGATGCTGGAAGCAGAACCCGGAGCATCTCATTCCTGGCTCAGCACCTGAACCACGAGATCCTGCCTCTTATGACCTCTTTATCAAAACTCCTCGTTCTCCTGGATAGAAGACTGAAATGGAACAAAACTCCAGCTAATTTTCTGCATAAGCCATTGAGTTTTGGGCAAGGAGATGGAAAAAGCCATCCAATTAGTGCTGCTGGCATCCCCTGGTCCTAATTTGGTGTGGTTTATTGATGCCAAGCAGAGGTAGGTAACCATAGATCCATTTTTCCCTTGGCGTGAAAACCTTTCTAGCCCGTGTTTGCCATGAGTTCAGTCACCTGCTAGGCTCTTTGAGCCGTGTGAAGGAGCAGTAATTCCTTCAGTTTGCTACAATTGTTCCAGGGCAGGCTTTACTTCTCATTTTCCTAGATTCTAAACATCACTGCCTCTGGAGAGCAAGGGTGGTGGCTTTCTTCATCAGCCTGTCTGGGTCCTATTTATAAACGAGGAGAGTGAGAAATTATGTTAAAAACTTGGAAGCTTTAAAAATAAATCTGTGACCTAGTCAAAGAGTAAACATTAGAGAAAAATAAAAACCTATTTTAAGAGATGGAAACAGAGGGGAAGCAGCAAAAATAATTCAAAGAGATTTTTAATTGTAAATAGGGTGTAAATCCTCCAATCACTGGCAGTTCAGATGCTGAGGACCTGGTTCAATGGTGAAAAAGGAGGGAAGAAAAAAGACATTAAGTGGGGAAAAAAAAAAGAAAGGTGAGAAATCCACCTCATTGTACATGATAGACTATCCAGAAACAACATGATCACGCTTCTTTCCAGACAAAAGAAACCAATGGAATAGATTTAAAAGTATATCATGTGCCTGTCATGTATACATCTTTTGAGCAGTAGTGTAACCTTGATTTTTTCAGGTAATTCTTTAATGTGGGGTTGGTCATGGAGTGCTGAGGTTGTACTGAGAACGAAAGATTTAAAAAGGGAATCGGAAGCTTTTACTGCGATGGATCTTTTGAAATTTGTCCCCAGGAGGAATAGATAAGGGTTGCTTGTCCGTTTTATCCCTTACGTCTGCTTATTTTTCCCCGACAGGTTGCCTGGTCACTATGAACAATGGCCCAGCTATACTACAAAAAGGTAAACTATTCACCGTACAGAGATCGGATCCCACTGCAGATCGTGCGAGCAGAGGCAGAGCTCTCGGTGGAAGAGAAGGCCTACCTCAGCGCCGTGGAGAAAGGGGACTATGCCAGTGTGAAACATGCCTTACAAGAGGCGGAGATCTACTACAACATCAACATTAACTGTATGGATCCTCTCGGTCGCAGTGCCCTTTTAATAGCCATAGAGAACGAAAATCTGGAGATCATGGAGTTACTTCTGAGCCACAGCGTGTACGTGGGAGACGCTCTGCTGTACGCGATACGGAAAGAGGTGGTGGGAGCTGTGGAGCTGCTGCTGAATTACAGGAAGCCAAGTGGTGAGAAGCAGGTTAGTCAAGTGTTCCCGTTCGGCTGATACCTTAATAAAACCCTGTGATAGGAAAGTGGTGCTCCACAGAGAAGGGGCTGTTCAAGAGTCATAAACCAGAGTCCTTAACGCAGAGCCGTTGCTCTAAATGCCCAGGGTGGACACGGGCAGCTCTGCTTGGATGATAACTTTCCAGTCTGAGCAGACGTGCTCAGCCTGACCTAACTCAGCATTCTCAATTTCACTCGGTGTTCTTTTCAGCCTTACAGGGTTTGTGGACGTTCTGATTTATAGGTTGATTTAGAGACACACACTTTGTAAAGGAATTTGGGGCTGTCTGAAGTTACATTACAGTATATAAACATGAACTATTGCCATGCTGTTGCACTGATATTAATAAGTGGAATTGCTTTTCATAAGTAAATCCTGAAAACATCCAAGCTTATAAATTACTGCAAGCAAGGAAGCAGTCTGATAGCTTTCAGTACTTAGCCATTGGAGAGGCATTTTGGTCTCCATCTCTGGAGAGCCCTAGTTCAGAAATGCTGAGGCAGCACACAACATTGCAGCACGACCTGAGGTGCTGTATATCTGAGCAATGAGACGCTGTGACCTGTAGGAAGGATCCTTAGCTGCAAAGCTATCAGTTACGTAAGGATCTTTGTGAAAAACCACCAAATCTGAATTCAGTCATTGCAAGTGTCACATATCACGCTGTCCCTAGCTTTTTTTTTTCATCTACAAGTGATAGTGCTGGTAACTGGGACAGTTTGTATGCATTACTGAGCACTGCCGATTTTCACAAGATCAGTGCTGAGAAAGGAACTTTCAAACGTGATGATCCTTATTTCTCAGGTTTTCTTTTGAAATCTCCTTGGACAGTCCTTTGTGTGTGAAAGAAGAAAAACATTAATAATCAGTCAACCAGAAAAGAAAACTTTTTCGATAGGTAGGGCCTTAGTACATAGTTTTTAAATAGTAATTTTATGTAGTCAAAGCAAACAATAAGGAAACACTCCAGGTCAATGATCAAGAATGCTCAGCTTAGTGCTCAGAAAGAGCAACACTGCATACCACAGCAATGTGGCTCTAATGTGTGGTTTAAGTGCTAGAGAGATGGAAAATCTCTGCTGTCAGACCTGAAAGTTGGGATGTTATTCGTAGTTTTAATGTGTCAAAACGTAAGTAGCAAAAATAAGAGCTGTAAGTGGAGAATGAGCCTTTTTTTTTTTCCCCAAGAAAGTTGGGTCATCCTATGCCCAACATAACTGAAAGCAGAATAGAAGAAAAGGATAGATCACATTACTGAAACTTTTTTTACATAGCACGAGGGACTGCTAATAATTATTGCAGATTAATGACACATTTCTTCTAAAATATCTTGAAAAGCAAGGGATGGGGTTCATGTGTTCTTCTGTAAGATCTCTGGATTACCAAAACTTGGCCACTCAAATTCAAAGCCCTGATGGCTTAACTGGACAGAGGTCTGTGAAATAAGGATTTATTACAGCTGAAACTCAGCTCCAACATCTCTAGGCAGTGATACATTTCATACTAGGCCTCTTTCATTTTTCTTTCTCTCTGCTGGTGTGCAGCCGTTGTTCTGTCGCTAGTCCTATATCTGCTGCAGAGTTTACAGCTTGAAGGGGAATGTGTGTGGCAGAAATGTGGTGCCAGTTTCAGCTTTATTTACAAGGTTGTTACAAGACCAGATTTCATCGGTATGTTTTAATCTAGTGCTGGCTTGATACAAGATCCTATGCAGAAATCAGGGATAACTTCCCTGGTTTGTGGTTCAGGCTCTTCTGTGAACTGCAGGAAGTGTTTGCCAGTAGAGGGCTGAAGGACTGGCCTTCCCCTTCTGTGGTTTCACTGATGGCTCATGCAGCGATGGTAATTAACATCTATTTCATGTACAGAGATATTACGGTAAATGGAAAGACCTGCTTGGTTAAGCAAAGTCAAGACATGCAGGTTAGCTTGTCAAATCACAAAGCTACTATAGGAGGGCCTTTTAAAAACGAGTTCCTGAGTTGGATTGGAGAGCGGTATCGGTGTACATTCAGTGATTATCTTTGCTGGACCCTTTCTCTGAAAGTCCTTTGGAAATCCAATACTTAATTAATTCACAAAAAGCACTTGCTTTGTCCTAATTAATTATTTATATGTTCAAAAAACCTACAGAAAATCTGCCGTTTTGGTTGTGTAGTTACCCAAGTTGACACCTCACGGAATGGTTTCTGTCTTGATGAGAAGTTTGTAAGCTTACATCGCTTTTGTATGTAATGTTTAGCTTAATCTGTTCCTGAATTGTGCACAAGGTCCAGTTTCCCTGAACAAACGTGTGGGAAGGCAGCTCCTTGACTCAGGCGTAGCAGCCTGTTTCCACTTCGGGGCTGTCTGTCTTTGCTGCACTCAAGGCAGAAGTGGAGGAGAAGCATCTTGTGATTGCTCACTTAAATGCTTCGTGCACCACCTTCACCCGACCGAGTCTGGGGTCTGTGAAAGCCTGCTAGCTCCCATCCCTTGCCCTCTGCCCCCGAAAGGAGGTTGCTTGATGCTGTATCAAAGCCTTGCCAGGCACGAAGAACTGTTCCTGTTTGTGTCAGTTCAGGTAATTGTTCTCTGCATCTCAAAAGCATCACTCAGCAGCATCACGCTCAGCACAAACCTTTCGTGGGGTTACAGCGACTATATCTAGACAGCAAAAGAGGCACCCAGATGAGGAAGGGCAAGGGGTGGAAGACACCAAGTTCCTATTCAGACGTGCCCTGCAAAGCGGTTTTGCTCCCCAGCCCCGGAGCCTGCGAAGGGTGATGTGTCCTGGGCGCTGCCTGCCTGTTCCTTGAGAGCAGAGTTCTTCCCCGCATGCTGATCTTTCCAGGGAGCAGAAAACAAAATATAAATTCCAATATAAGAAGTGACGTTTGTTGTGTGCCTCATGTAAGAGATCCAGGGTCTCATTCAGAGAGGGCCAGGTGGAAATGGCTGAGAAGAGGCAGAGCTGCTCGTGGCCTGTTGTTACGTGGCCATGGGCAGTCATTCTTCCGCGAACCTTTGCTAGGCTCCCATTTAAGTGCCATCTACTGAGAACACCGTGCCAGTGGCAGGGGTAAGTCATAGCCAGTAACTATAACAACGCACGTCTCCCACACTGCGGCCATGCGGATGGGGTGTCTCGGGGGGAAGAAATGACTGTGTCCATGCGGAGCATACGGGAGCCAGGAGTTCAAACCAACCCTCTCCAAAGGGCACTGCAAAGCACACGATAAATGAGTGTGCTGAACGGTGATGCATTCAAATAGATCTATTTCCTTTTAGGTTTGCCTCCAAGCAAGGTCCATGGGCTATTTTAAGAACTTAACATTTCTCCTTGAACCCGTTCTGCCTGGTCCTGACAACTTAGGACTGTGCTGAGAGTCTCTCGATAAAGCTGGGGAGACTTCACCAGCTACAGTCAGAACAATTGCTACTGTGGTAGCTCTGTGGCTAACGTAAGGAATTCATTGCTGTTGTGAAAGATGCTGTCACCTCTGGAGATTTGGGGTTCAGTGAGAGAGCTGTCAGAGTGCAAGCATCTTTATTCTGCTGCCTCGGGAAGACCATGCAGACGTGCTGACGTGTGTCATTGGAGTTAACAGGAAACTCAAAGCGACTTTGGTGTTTGAATTCAGCACTACCACAGGAGCAAGAGAATGCTTTTGAATTTTATTGAACAGTTTCTCCTTCCCAGTAAAGTCTTCTGCCTCCACACCTGTTTGATCCTGAGATTCAGGTGGTTTCGGGTGTGTTTTGTTTGTTTGTTTTTTGTTTTTTGCTGTCTTTGTTTTCCCCCAGAAGTCATTTTAGAAATGTGGTTTTGCCATGCAGACATCAATACAGTGGGTTACGTTTTCAGCCAGGCTGCAGTCTGCAGCTAACTTGCACTGACAAACAAGAGGAAATACAAGTCAGAAAATCCACATTTTCCCACATATCCGAATCATTTTCATTTTATCTTTAGTAATGGTTGTATTTCCATACATTTTGAATCCTGCCAAAATCAGCACAAATCTTCCCTGTGACTTCAGATGAGCTCTTAGGAACATTGAGGCATTTTTAATAGCCTCTTGTGTGAATTCTGCCAGGTGGCTCCAGCTCTGTTATGCGTGCCTCACAGCTCGCAGCTTGCACAGATCTCGCATTGTTTTTTGCCTTGTTGCAGTGGATGTTTGTAGCGCAACAGGTGCAGGCTGTGCTGGCTGCCGAGCCACTTGAATTCTTTAAGAAGCTGCAAGCAGCCAGCTGAATTACTACATGCTCATGGTATAGCTGTGAGCACCTTTACGGGTAGCTGTTTTCTTCACAACAATCAGAGCTGACATCAAATATTTACATAAGGATGATACTAGCATCTCTCTGGTATCTGCCAAAATTAGCAATTTGTTCATGGCAGATGGCTCTGAATTAATCTGGTTCACAGATGGGACTACAAATGCAATTCCTCAATAATGAGAATAAAAAGAAAAGGGATCTCAGTATTTATGACTGTGATTCAATTTGTTTCGATGGTCTAAAGGCCTTATGAGTCAATGAGATCTCAACAGATACCTATCCATATGTCTACCAAAAGAAGAATCTGAACAAGAAATAAAGCCCTGGAAGAATATGGTGGTGGAGAGGAAACGCTCGAGAATAAAAGGCAAGCTTGTAAGTCTTAGCTACTAATCCTCAGATACCTGCTGGTAGAAGGTTGCTACACTTGATAGTATTTGCGAACTTAACATTTGACCTCAAAAATCCTCTTTTAAATGAACTGATGAGTGAAAAATCTGTTGTTACCAGTGTAAATATCATACATCAGCAGCCAATAAACAATTTTTTGTGAACCAGAAATTATATGGTGCATTAAACCACTTTCTTCTTGCCCAAATCCAGCAACTTTCTTGATAAAGTGTGATTTAACTGAGTTTTCTTACTCACTTAGGGTTCTTCTTCCTCTCTGCACAGACCAGTGCAAAGCTGCGTTCTTATTTCCAGCAGCCCTTGATACTTTCTGGATGGACAGACTCATTGCTAGCATTGTCGGACCAATGCAGTCACTGACAGGAGCAGATCAGTTCTCAGGTATCTCACAGCATAAAAGTTGGATTATGCAGACAATCAAGAGTTTTAGAAATTGCTGGTATTCCTCGTGTCCTGGCTGAGCATTTGCTATGGACCTGTGTCACTTGCAGAGGTGCCTGTGGTAGGACCAAAGGACCTGGGTTTTGTAGCTGCGAGAGATGTTATCCCATCTCAGTCAGTTTTTACTGACTTGGTTTGTTTCCTTGATATTTATTAACATTAAAGGCAAAGGAGAGACTTGTGGGCTTCCCAGCTAAAATTGCTGAGCCTTGTAGCACCAACGCCTAACCCATGAGCTGAGGATGGATGCAGGGAGAGCATTCAGATACAGGCTGGACAAAGATGGCTTGCTTCTGCAGCGGTAACATATTTCGGGTGCTCACACTGCTCCTGGTACATCGTGGACTAAGTGTATGCCAGCAAATATGAGGTATTAGAGAGGCGTGAAGGACTGCAAAGGGATCAAAGCCCAGAGTGCCCTTCTGGGCATAGTTTGCAAGCATTATTTGTGTTTCTACATCAGTTTAAAAAGCAGTTCAGCTAATTATGGAGGGCTGAGATGTTGGGTTGCTGAAACCTGGGCACCTGTGTCAAGGAAGTCTGTAGGTCTGACCTGGTCTTACAGTGCTCCACAGCAAGAACTCAGTAGCAGGCTGGCTGGTATGACTCAGTACTGATACTGTGCCCTTTGGTGTGACTCAAACCAGCTGTTTCAATGTTGATACAAGAGGTCCGAAGTGAAAAGGAGAGGCTGGACCTGGCTGGGTACACTCGAAGCCAGAGCTGAAGCAGTAGAGAAAAACCAACCACGGGTTCTCAATATGAAAATATTTGAAAGGCACAATAAGGAAGAAAGATTGTGTCTGAAAACAGCAAACTAGCTGTTACTGCTCCAAAGCCTAATGGCTCTGCCAGCATCCAGGCTTTTCATTATTGTTATTGATGCAGTAATAATTCACAGCTATAGTTAACGTGCCTTTGACATTGGCGGCTGCCTTCAGAATGAATTCCATTTAATTAAACAGCGAAATCAAAGATCACTTCAGTTAATGATTACATCTAACTGGGAGACTTTCCTCCCTCCCCACCGCCTTCCTCCCCAGATGATCTTAAATCCACGAGAAGATGCGAGGCAAAACCAGGAACTCGGCAACTTATCACGGAGCTAATGAGTAGCAGCAGGGCTGAGGCTCGCAGGCTGCCGTGCTGGCTTCCAGCCCCTGATGGTGGCAAATGAGTCACTGGCTCCTTCTCCAGTGCCACCAGGAAGGCTGTTAGTGCTTCCTAGGAGGGCTGGTGGGTCAGCATAAGAACCACATCGCAGCATGCACAAACATGTCACACTTGTGAGCTAGCATGCAGACAGGTAGGGAAGGCAGAGATGTGCTGTTAGAGGAGATGCTTCCCGGGGAGTTTTCTTCATTTGTGGGAATGGTCTGAGCACTTGGCTGTGTCAGCTGCTAACAGCATGGCTCAAGAAAGCAGAAGCACGGCGTGATGGAGTGGCTACTGGAGGTCTGAGCCCCTGCGAGCAGCAGGGAGCATTCTGCACACCGAACAGGGCCCGTCTGGGGCTAGCAGTGATACGGGTCTCAGCTGTGTGGACTGCCTGTAGCAAACTAGTAGGAGAAAAGTCCTATCTGTGTTCCTACACAAGGAAGCTTTTGGTCTCTCTATAGATCTGCCCATTAAGGTGTTAAATTCGATAAAACGTATTTGCTCACCTACCCAGCATCCATGAATGTGCCTAGTTCACTCATGAGCCGCGATTACAGTGTTAGCTGCTCCCTTAGGTCAGCCCCACAACATGAGATAACAAGATTTTGGCCTCTGGTTTGTGACTTTTGACACCCAGAAAGGGCATTTGACATGGCTGTCTAAATGGGAAGATGCTGGAAAGTCTGCCTGCTGAAATAGTTGTGACACATGGTCAAAGGGAAGCTTGTTTGTAGGGGGAAATCGAACTTAAATTACAGGCTGCCCTGAAATGAAGCTCTGGGATTTCGGAGGAGCCCCCTAGCTCTGATCAGGCTGTTGAATGTAGCTGTGTACATTTGCAAATTAGAACAGCATCTCCATTGCTCATTCATCCCCGTGATGGGGCAGTGATCGGAGTACAATGGGCAGAGCCTTCTGGTGGCTCCAAGAGTGGGGAAAACCAAAAAGGCATCAGCTGAGCTCAAGGGCTTGCTCCCTGATCAGCCCTGCTTTGCTGGTGCTTAGCTTGTGGAAGAAGGAGGACTCACCTGCTCCACTTGAATACTCTTCAGGCAGACAGATGATGAGTTAGAGCCAGTCTCTGCAGCGTGAGGGGCATATTCGCTGGGCATTTTCAGCTGCTTGGTATTAGAAATAAAGGAACTCAGTGCCCTGGTGGGAATAGAGAAGGATACAAGCACAGAATTTATTCTTGTGCGAGACCGTGTCACCTCTCTGGGTTGCCATTTCTTTGCTAGCACAAACTCTGGGGTCTTTTCAGAATCCATACAGTCTTAATTAGCAGAAAAACAATGCCAAAAAGCAGAACCTAATAGTCAAAACAGGAGGAAACACAGCCACCTGCTTTGTGAGCATCGAGATGTGTTTCGTGCAATGTAAGACAGCGCTGGGCTGGCACCAGCTGCACTCACTCACTGTGCTTTGTGATGGTGTCTTGTGATAAAAGCTGATTTTAAAAATATTTCTTAAGGTATACAATCAAAAAGGAACATAGCCCCCTACCCCAAGCAAAAAGCTTTCCCTTTCCGAGCCCTGTTCGCTACATGCTACCTCACCTAAACCCAGCGAAACATCTCTCTCTGCACACAGAAATAAATTACGGGAAATAGGGACATTTGTGTACAAAGGGACATTTGTGTACAAAGATGATGACATGGACGGTTATAGACAATATGATTATTGGACTATTTTAGTACATCTCGTCCTTGTTACCACTAAGTCAGAATGGAAAATGCAGGGATCAGATAAAATTAAAAAGCTGGACAATTCTTCCCTCCCAGAGTAAACCCTGGAAAATATTTGAAAAATAGCCATAATAAAGCAAAGATGACTTTGAAGGCACAGGCTGCGTATTTCCAGCTCACTGTGGGCTGTCTTTATTTCAGTAAGTTTGAGGTCAGGCAAGAACTTACCCATAAAATAAAATAATGTAAGGGGCAGGGACATTCCAAGGCCCTTAATGTAGTCAAGAAATTAGCTTCCAAATGTAAAATCAAAATTAAAAATCAGGGCCTTTTTTTTTTTAACCCCAAACAGCGGCTCTTGTCACAGAGTAGCCCTTTCAATGGTAATGAAGAAAAGTGAAAAATGAATAAACAGTTTTATGTTTTCAAATGGGGAAAACCCAGCTTTAGGCATGCTATCTAGTCTGCCTGTCTGAACTTTGGGAGAGAACTCAAGTTACCCACGTCAGCAATATTAGACTTAGATCTGAGTTTGTATCGTAGGATCTCAGGAAACAGATCTGGCAAGGAACTGGGAATTTCTGCATTTTGAGAAGGTTTTAATAGAGCCATAGCAGTCTGTGAGCCAGGTCCTGATTTCTGTTATGCTGTATTTTCTCTAGCAGCTTCATTAAGGTCTGGATTTGTGATACTCCAGAACTTCTGACCCTTTTTGTTTTAATTGGATGTCTTCATTCAGCTAGCCCCAGGCTACATGAGCATATTAGAAAAGCAAGATTTGTTTGATAGTGGGTTGTCTCAGAGATAATGTGACATAATATGTAAATTGGAAATGCAATCAACTTCCCAGCCATTCTTTCACTGATGAAGAAGTGACAGCCAGAAGAAGAGGGTGCAATTGCTTGTGGCACAACCCAAGTCGTCCTCCTCTAAGCAAGATCAAGTGCTTTAGACACAAGCCAAGACTGGATTCGGTTCTTAGCTGGAGCAAGACACAAGAATTCGGGGCCAAGCAGACCTCAAGACTGCACTTAAATACAAGAGGTTCAAGTACAAACTGTCCAACTATTCAGCAGCATCCCTGTGGTCTGGAGAATAAAGTCCACACTGTGCACTCCGCATTTAGTCATCACCTGCCTTATCTCATTTCCTCCACCCCATCAGGAGGGGAGAGTGGCTCAGAGGAAAGAGTGATCTGTCTGGAATGAGTTGCCATAGGCCATTTAAATGCATATTTGCAAAATCCTTTCCTTCTGAAGGCTTCTCTCTGGCTACCTCTTTTTTAATCTGCAAATAAAAAGAGAATTTACATAGCATCAGCCATAAGCGGTGGCATCATTTGACAATCTCTGCGCTGCACTTCCCGAACACGTGGCTGAACACAGTGAGCTTGGATGCGGCTCTGCCACGGCCAGACACTGGGGTTTAGCTCTGATAAGCAACCCCCAGCGTCTACCTCCATTTTCTAGCACGTGGATGAGAAGCCAATTAAAACTTGAAGTATTGAGAGCAAATGTCTGGATTAATGTACTTTGTTTATTGGTTGCAGAGAAAAAAGTTCAGTTACATAAGATTTTCTTTGCATTATTTCTATAATAACACATTATATCTAATGACTTTTTATTCAGTGATGCATATTTCAATGTTAATATGCATCATTGAGTAACTTTGGAGCAGTGTGTGGCTTGCCACAGGGTGCCAAAAGGCACCTACGGTAAATGCTCGATTTTGCTCTGAGGGGCAGAGACTTGACTTGGCTTTCCAGACATACAAGTCATTGAGCAAGCTTTAGAACCTGCTCCAGGAGGAGCCTTTTCTTCAAGTGGATGTACTTTTTTTTAGAAATTACCAGAATGCTCCAGTAACAATAGAGCTTGTCCAAAATTATGTCTACAACCCAGCACGCTTTATACTGGCGTTAAGAACTTGTTCACGGCCAATACAAAGGCCTTTACAGTACATTACTTTGTTATCAGTTGGTGACATTCATTATTTCTCATTAACTAAATGACATTTCATTCAATGAATTGCTCTTTAGTTAAAAAATAACCTCATTTTTAATATAGACGCTGTCATCACTCTCAGAAATACAAGATGTCTCCCAAGGCATGCCTGATTAAGACATTCAGTTATTGAAATCAGCACCGCTGGATCATCTAAAATGAAAGCTTACATTTGTAAGAGCATGTAACATTTTCCCCGGAGTCCTGTATAATGAAAGAAATGCCCGTGGGGTCATACCAGTGAGATAAGTTGTTGATGGGTTTAGGCAAGGAGCAGGATTCAGATGGCCACACCATACATTTTTTTCAAGACCCTTTTGCTGGTAACACAGCTGACCCCCAGTCTGGCTGCCCTGACCGCCTCTCTGCCTCTCTTTGTGGAGCTGCATCTCCAAGCACCACAAGACTGTGAGCCTGAACAAAATCAGTCCCCGCTAAAGCTCCTTCTGACCATGGAGCCTCACGCTGAATTGACAGGGTACAAAATCTTTTTTTACGACAAAAATTGGCCGTGCCTGTTACAACGCTTTGGGATGGCACATGCACTTCGCCTACAGAACCGCACATAGAAAAACAACGTAGAAATAGGAAATCCTTGCTCAGTAAATTACCCAAGCTTCCATTTCTGCTAGCATTGCATTTAAAGTCTTCCATGAAATCGCCTGAGTCTGTTTTTAATAGAACATTGCTTTGGCAATTAGAAAATCTTCAATGTACAGCTCAATCAAAAGGTTATAGTAGCTGAAAATGATGACAGCGTACTTACAGTTTGTCATGGTTATACCTGCAGTTTATTATGCCAGTCCAGTTAAGGTGCTAGTTCAGGGAATGGAGATGGCCTGAAGATGTGGCAATTCCATCTGGAACAAGTGTTATTAGCTATTTTCAAGCAAAGCTGGTGGTGTTCCTAATGAACATTTTCAACACATCTTATAGCAAGATGTGTATTTAAACAGCCTCTGGCCGCAGAAGCTTACTGTCAGAGGAACAAAACAAGCTGGGAGGAAGGGGTTTCAAGCTTAGGCTTCGCTTTGTGAATACACTCTGTTCGCTTCGGGCCTGGAGCACCAAGGCTTTCTCTGGGGAGGTGGCAGCTGGGAGCACTGGGAACACCAAGGAGCCCTAAACGTGCCGGGTGACTGGTAGCGTTACCAGACCATTATCAGGAGGCCTGTCAATACAGAGGGGCACAAAGTATTAAGCCAAACAGAAAACCATCCCCAAACAGCAGACAGAGCCAGGCTCCTTCAAAGATAAGATTTTGAACCTGACCAGCAATTTCTCTCCTGCAGAACAGCCTTTTCACCTAGTTGTCTTTATTTATTTACAGAGATGGATGGCAGATGCCGTATAAACATTGTAGCTTGCTTGGAAGCGTTTCAGTGTTTAAACCTGGGTATTTACTTCTCTTCTACTCTTCATTCTCCCCATACTTTGATTCACATCACCCAGCAGTCTCAGAGACTTGAGCTGGATTGCTGTCCACCACCAACCCTGACTGCGTGCTCTGGGGACACTCAGAGTGGATCAACTCCAGACCAAAACCCCTAGAAGACCTATAACACAGCCATCAGGTCTTCAGTGCTCAGATGTTTTTTTGTTTGTTTGTTTGTTTTTTCTTCACTTTCTATTTCTGCTCCTGTTACACCACACTAGTTACTAACATGAGCAGAGAGGTTCCTGTTCTTCCTATCCACAGATTCTTTCCAGCAGCATGCTGTTTACTAGAAAACTTTTGTTTTCCTGCTCAGAGGACAGCTCAGCTATACCAAACGGTGCTTTTATATCAGCTAATCCTCCATTTTCTTCTCCAAGGAACTAAGCTGGTTTCACACACACCCTCCATTTTAAATGAAGGCAATTTTTCACTCACTGCAGCATCATTCAGAGAAGCGGAGGTACAGTGGTGAGCGGCCTCCATTTATGAGGCTTAATTCAAGAAAGATGGTACCAAGCATTCGATCACTCGTTGTTAGCGGTAGCATCAATATCTTCAGCGAACATTACCAAGATAAAATGCAGACAAGGCACACGCTCCTGTGCAAGTGCTGGCAATAAGGTTCTGAAGGACTCAGCTTAACAGCTTGTGTCAGGTGATGAGGTTAATGGAAAAGAATTTGTTATTCAGGTCACTTAATGAGAATGACCTTGGGAGAGCTTAGCAGGGACCTTGGGATAAAATAATTTATTCCTCTTCTGCTTCCATCACTGCAAGTTAACCCAAGACAGAGAAAATGCTGATCTAAACATGAACTCAACCTGTCAGAGCTGTGTGGGAGGAACATCAGCAACACAAGGCATGGTTGTAGTATCTGCTGCCCCTCCAGTGCTAACAGGCAGCATGTAGCCTTCAGAGCAAAGGCTTTGCATACTCCATCTTTAAAAGAAGACAGCTTGTTTGGTAAGATGCAACTTATCAAACACCGTGCAAGACAGGAACAAAAATAATCACCACAATCCATGCAGTTTTGAGCCAGTGCCTACTCTTTGGATCTGGGCACGGGGAAGAGGCAGAGCAGCCATCCTTTGCACTGCTCCTATTTGTGTTCTGCTGGTTTGTTTTGCTGCTCAGCTGTAATCAGCAATAAGCTTCAGTTCCTGTGATTCGAGGCATTAGAGCGATCTGCTTCCAGACCCCAGAGAGCCCCTGCTTATCTGCACTGCCATTGCCCTTCGTGTCCTTTTAATTAAAGTGCTGCAAGCTGCCCAGGAAAACACATCTTCCACAGAGCGGCTGCCTCATCTCCTAACAAAGCAGAGCTCCTGGGGGAACGGCTTGTAATAGGAACCAGAATAAGGGGTGAGAAATTTATTGGCATACCCCCAGTTTAATCCCAGGCCTTGAGACAATTATTTTGTGAGCCCTCGGTCCAGATGTAGAAAGTGTCAGGAGGAGGACAGCAGCAGATGAGACCAGCTCCATCCCGACCTGTAACATAACCTTGTCTGCACGGGCCTGTTTCCTGTTGTGAGCAGCAAGGAAACCTCTGTGTAAAGCTGAAATTCCTTTCTACACCTCTGAGTACAGTAACTTCCGTGTAGAAAAGCAACATTAAACTTGACAGTGAGGGACAGGGGGAAAGCGTTCTTCCTTTGAGATAGGGGCTCTGAATCCAGCAGCCAGCAACTGACTGAAAAAGGTGGGGAGGAAAGACAGAGAGTTATACAAGCACCAGGGCTTAAAAAAATGCTGCTAAGAGAGAAAGAAGAGGAACCCACACCTTTCTCTTGACATTTAACAAACTACCTAACCCAGCTAAGCAAAGGAAAAGAAAGAAAGTAAAAGACCTTACAAAGAAAGCTGCTCTCAGCTGTTTGTTACTACGGATCTTAAAATGCCCTCATCCAACCTTGCACAGAGACACCAAGCCCTGTGTGACCCTCAGCAAATCCTCTCTGCCAGTCTCTGCTTTCCCCCAGCAGGTGTATTTATGGGCTCCCTCCTGACCCTGCAGGGACCAGCCCTGCTAGCAGAGGCTCTGTACACCTGTGTGGCCGCAGGCCACTGGCCATTTCACTCCTCATTTCACACTCCTCATTTCACAGATTTCACAGCTGGGTTGCAAAGGGGTTTATCAGCCCAGGAGCCTTCATCCTCCTGGTGCCACAGGGGCATGTAGCTCCTAGGAAAACGGGTTCGGTGCTTGGAGCTTCGCTATCTCACCACCAGTCTTGCATCTAGCCTACTGAAGGATTGCTAGCTGGTTGCGTCATACTGATTTGTCGTCGCTTTACTTTTCTTTCTTTGCAGACTGAGTAATGTTTTCTGTCGTTAGAACTCTTTGACAGTCGTTTCTCTGAAACGCCTTTGACATTTGCGAGGGGAAGCAGGCCTACTGTTCACCAAAACCAGCAATCGCCCCCCGAGCAGCAGGATGCCAGCTGCCAGGGCAGCAGCGGTGGGCACACGCCGTACAGTACGCCTGAGTAATGATTAACGCACAACAAAGAGAGCTGCCTGCGCGGCAAATGGAAGCACACTGCGTGCTTGGGATGTAAGAGCATTTCGGTCTAATTTTGCACTCTGCATATAGTAATAAGACACAACAGGGTGTGCATTAAGCTCATCTTTTGAGAAGTGCAACAGTAGCTGAATAATGCACACCCTGGAGTGTCTTATTTGTAGTGGACTATGGCTCATTAATTTTACATTTAAATTTTTTCAAATCCATTAAAATAAAAACAAATCTATTCCGAGGGCAGTTATGTAATGTATCCTTCCACTGAAAAGTAATTTCAAATAAAAACAGTAGGGAAAAGGTGAGGAAGAGCTTTGCTCAACTGTGTTCGGTTCGGTTTGTACAGGGCCTTCTACGAGTAGGTCCTTGCCTGCTAATGCACATATGTAATGGAAATAATGATAGTTATGGAAATCTTTTCAGTGTACACTTTTTTTTCTTTCTTTCTATGTAATTACCTATGTCTTTTGTCTTCCTTTTTCTTACAAAAGTCCACTTTTCGGTATGTGAACCAGTAGCCATTTCAGAACAAGTTCATATATAAAGCATTCAAATGTGATCGTAACTGATTTTACACCACACCGATCCTGCTCTGGAGGCAGAGTCATAAAAATGGTTTTGCCAGAACTGAAGCATGTACATGTACATGGACACAATAGGATTTAAGGGGCATAGGGTGTTATTACTTTGTTTTATTATGAGGTCACTTGGAAAGTCTGAAGGAGAAACGTCTGCTTTCTGCTGTCCCACATGAAACATGACTGTGCTTTATCCCTTTCTGTAGGTTCCAACCTTGATGATGGACACCCAGTTTTCAGAATTCACTCCAGATATCACCCCAATAATGCTGGCGGCTCACACCAACAACTATGAAATCATCAAACTGCTTGTCCAAAGACGGGTAACGATTCCACGCCCACACCAGATCAGATGCAACTGCGTGGAGTGTGTCTCCAGTTCAGAGGTGGACAGCCTGAGGCATTCCAGGTCAAGGCTGAACATCTACAAAGCCTTAGCCAGCCCTTCGCTGATTGCCTTATCGAGCGAGGACCCGATCCTGACAGCTTTCCGACTGGGCTGGGAGCTGAAGGAGCTCAGCAAAGTAGAAAATGAGTTCAAGGCTGAATATGAAGAGCTTTCCCAGCAGTGCAAGCGTTTTGCTAAGGACCTTTTGGACCAAGCACGGAGTTCCCGAGAACTGGAGATCATTCTCAATCACAGAGATGATCAGAGCGAAGAGCTGGACCCCCAAAAATGTCATGATTTGGCAAAGCTAAAGGTAGCAATAAAGTATCACCAGAAAGAGGTAAGAGTCATCTGAATGCAAAGGTGTGTGGAGGGTGTGGGTGCTGGATAAAATGACGTTTCTCTAGTTTCCATGGCTTTGTTCAGGAAAGCTGAGTTGGACTGAGTGGAGAACCATGTGCACATGGGTTTGTCACAGCCCACGGTGTGACAAACCACGGTGATGGTGTGAGGCTGCTGACAATCAAGGGCAACAGGACCAGGACTACTGTGGGGGGTTGTGGGTTCTATGGCACCGACATTTTCTGTTTCAAAGATACTCGAATCCCATTTCATTGCAACCCAGCCCCTGACAAAGAACAGCTTTCAGAGGTTTCCAGGTTTGTTAGCTCTGAAAGCTTTTCCCACTAACTGCCTTTATACGTGAAACAAAGGCTAGAGGGTATTGTCTGGCCCATGGATTTCATGACTGCAGGAAATAATATAATATCCTCCTCATTTCCTCCTGGCACCCATTCAGCGCTAACTCATAAGAGCCACAGAAACTACAGCAGCACAAGAGAGCAGAAGAGAACAAGGGCATGCTCAGCATCCCAGGTTTTCACATTACCAGCAATTCTCTTATGTGAAAATGCTTGTGTGATGCTAGGAAGTGGATCCCAGTCACGCAAATACTTCACACCTGAAGCACCTTAGGTGGATTCTTCCTTCTTCACTCATCCATGTTTTAGGGACTCAGAAACAATTCCCAGAACTTCAAACTTCTGCCCGCATTACCAGAAAGGAAAGACATCATTCAGGTGAAGGGCACAGAGCCTTTCAAAAGCCCTGCAGATCCAGAGATTTATAAGTTGATTCGATAAAGGCCACGAACCCAAGGAGAATGCTGACAACAATTACATTAGTTGGCTCTGGATTTGCTTTCTGTTTCCAAACCTGGACAGAGTTTCGTAGATGATGTATTGCTGTTGGCCAGTGATGTTCTCAGGTTATCTGAAAGAGGAGTTTACTTTGCTTGGTTGAGGGACTTAATTTCAATGTATATTACATTTTTCTATATCCAGAGGGTGACAGGAATGGTGGAAAAGCTCACCACATTATTCTTTTCAGTCTTCCTTACTTTGTTTTATACATTGATCCAGATGAGGACAGCCTGATAAGGTAACATTCCATCTCCTGTAAAGGCTGCTCTTGTCACCTGAGCTAAAACAGTCAAGAAGGGAAAGATGCAGATTTGCCTTTCTTCCCTTTGCTCTGTTTTGCCTCCTGAGCACCAGCCTCTTGCTGCAACAAGCTGCAGCTGAAGCCTCAAGCTTTCTGGGATTTAGCACGTGGTCAACTTAGTGTCCTTGCTGTGCTGCTCCAGTGAAGAATCAGCAAGGCTCACTGGCCTTTGTGTCAGTTTTGTTTCTTAACTCTAGCTGACAGTGCTAGGTAACACCATAGATTCATTAGGGGCGTGAACAAGTAGTGAAGAATCAATCAGACAGTAAGTCTGAAGAAGTTTCCTACATTTAAAATGCAGTGCTGAACAGTCCCAAAGCTCTTTTATTTTCAAATAACAAATTTTTAATCTCTGCTTGCTTGCTTGCTTGATAGCTTTCATTTCTTTTCTGGGGGCATATTTTCCTGAAGTCCAAACATATGGGCAGGTTCCATGTTTTGTGGCTTATTAATAATGACAGTTCCAGCACAGAAATGATAGTGAATTAGCACAAGCTCCGTGTTGCCAGCTAATGTCAATGCTGTTTTGAGGTGGAATACTGGTGGGAAGGGACAGAACGAATGAGTTGGGGAAGCCAGCACTACTGAACCACCTCGTCCTACCTGGTTATTCACAAACACACGATGCAGCTGGTGCCATGGGGTTTGCATGTAGCAGTAGTTCTTTAATCATGAGAATTAGTCCAATACAAAACACCAAGCAAGATGCAAATGTCATTGCCAGCTTCTGAAAAAAAACGAGTAGGAGCATTTGGTGGGAGACACTGAGAAATGCTTTTTAATCATGACTGAAGAGTATCAGACTGAAAAAAAATGTGTGGGACAAGAAGGAAAGTAGAAACAATTTCAGTTTCGTGAAAGACAGTTCTGCAGAGAGGAGCAGCAAACTTTTGAAAAGTAGATCATCTTGTTCCACTGAAGCATTTTATGTCGTAGCATTGACAAACTTACAAGTCAGATCTCCAGTGGCATAAGATGAAAATACAGAGTGGATGTTAGCTGTTTTCTGGGGCTGTAAATTATTTCTGCGGTTGGTAATTCTTTATATTCAGAGTAAAGAATGTGTGATCTCACATTTGTTTTAGACTAATTGCTTGAGAAAAATTCCTTCAGCTTCTTTTTGAGTGAAATAGGTCTCAAAAATTCCCCCCAAATATGAATTGATTTTATTTCAGCTTAATCAGGCAGTTATGTTCAACTTCTAGATTCTTTCAGGAGAAGTTGTTTAGAGGGAGTTGGTAAAAAGATCATTGCTTTTGGACGGAGGTTCTTTGCTGTGTGTTTTTGGTAGGGAACAGATCTTGCTTTTGCTTTGTACCAACACAAGGAGGCTGGCACTTCAGAGTACTCTTTTACCAGACAGATTTTCCAGTGTTTTTTCTCCAAGGCATTTCGTATGAACCCACTGTGCCTATTTTTTTTTATTTCCATTGCACTCTACTACTGAAGAGTAGGTGCTGGTTTTGCTCTAGATGCAGAAAAATAACAGCGTTCAAGTTCCTGGTGCAGGTTGATGATCTCTGGCAGTGAACATACAGGACTGGAAAAAATCCAGATGGGAAAACCTGGACAGCAATGGACAGTTTGTGATTCTAAGAGCCCTGGAGGAAAGGGCTCTGAACCCTTGGAGGAAAGGTTTTCAAAGCTAGTTAGGCTGCTAAATATGCCGGTAAGCAGGCAATAAGATTTTAAACAGAGTATAGTTTGGTTAAGTGCCTAAATCCTGTTGGAGATCAGACACTTACCTTGCTGATGCATTTTGAAACTCCACTGCTAAATTATTGCCATGTTTTGGCAGTTTCTCCTAACTACTGGAGAAAAATCTCGTCTTGTATGTTAATTTTAGCAAACAATTAGCAATCTGCCCCACCACGAACATAACTCCCTGTTACCTGGACTGAATCCCGTAAACATCGTCGGGCTATATGCAACTTCATCTTTAGATCTGGCCTGAGCCCCTCAGTCTTCGCGGTGAGCAGCCTGAACGACGGCTGATGAGTTGAGTGGAATCACATCAGATCTTTCGGCCTTACCTTCTGAAAGATCCTGGCCTCATCATGACGGGTCCATCTCAGCCTGTATCCCCAGGTAAATCCCTCTGCCCTGTAAGCATGGCCCAGGGCAGGCTGTGAAGACCTGAATCACTCAGCATCCAGGCTGCAGATGCATGTGTGCCTCGTGGTGCAGGTAGGGGTTCCATCTTCACAAGGGTAGACAATTCGCCCAGTCTTTTTCAACATAAAAAGGTACAAACTTGGATTCCCCCGAATGTTACATGTGCTAAGTGTTTTATAAACTGACAAAGATGGTGCTTATGAGGAAGGAAACCCTTTTCCTTTGGGAGAGGACCAAAAATTGGGAAAAAAAATTTTGTTTTTCATGTTTGTTTTTAATAAGCCCCTAGATCCTAGAAGGCAAATTACTGTTTACACAGAAGGAAAAAAATCAGTTATATAGGAAAGATTAAAGCGTGCCTTAATGTAGCTTTGTATAGGTTGCATATACACAATATATATAAACGTACAACACTGCATATATTTGATGCTAGTACATTGCACGTGCTGTGCAACGTTCACAGGCTCCCTCTCCATCTCAAGTGTGGAATGGTTGTGTTGTCAGGGTCAGATTACAGCCCTGACAGTTTCTTTGGAAGATAGGAAAGATTTAATATTTGTGATTGCTGTTTGCATAGCAGTCACAAAATATTAGGAAAAAAAATATGAGGGCATCTGTAGTACACCGTGAAACGTGATGAGCTAGATCCAGCACTGATACATCAGTCTTCTCTGGGTCCACTTTCAGAAGAAATAATCTTCGTAAGATCGCGGGAGTTCATGTGTTTAGAGACGAGTAGTCTTTCCCATAACTGCTCTGTAGTATATGGCATTTGTCTTCATATTACTGCTTTCCATATTCTTTTATTCATGACTAATTTGGGAAGAAGAAAGGTGCTAAAGACTTAACACAAAAAGGCACAGCTCAGCTGTTGGGGATCAGTCTTCACTATGCTGTTTCTGGCACCAAGTTAGCTCTGCATTTGTTAATTTGTTTGTATTTCTAAGAAAAAATGGGGAAAAGTCATCTCTTAGGATCTCAACAGTCACTTACGCACAGTTGTATGCACAGTGTACTGTCACTGTGTCACTGAACAAGAACATAGGCTGAATTCAGATACAATTTCTGCGTCCTTTAATGTTTTTACATGGCCAAATAAATATAAAGCAACCATACTGTAGCAGCTCATTGGGTCTAAAAGAGCAGATGACTCCTTGCAGAGTAATTTGAAGTTCTGCAAAGCAGATCCAACATTCTGCTAAGCTGCAGTACCCGTAGTACCAATATACATGCAGCCTGTTCCAGCTGTCCTGCTCTCCATCACAAGTTATTCATGCCCTCAGAATGAAGTAAAAGATCACAGTAGTGGGTTTTTAATACTTTGTATTTTTCCTGTGCTGGTAGTTGCAGGTGGCTGTGCAGGTTCAATTGAGATGTCTGGAAGAAACACACACAATGCAAAGCACTCAAAAAATATGTATTTTATCTAAGACTGTTTTGCTTAGCGCTTTCACTGAGTTAGATCAAAGGGCTGCATGAAATTCCCTTTCAGAACCTATAACCTCAGTCTCTCTTACTCACTGTACTCTAAATCAATGACAGGGAAGGAGAGAAATGGAATCGTTTGCTTTTCTAATTCAGAAATGGTGCTCTTTGCTGTTTGCTCATCAGGATGCAGCTTCAAAAGTTCCAGTTCATTTTTCCAAGTCTTTTACACAGACAAGTACCTCCTGAGATAGAGGACCGGAGCGAATGAATAATCATTCCTGCCATGCCACATATTTTTTGGCTGTGTCTTGACTCCGTCAACTGCGTGGCTGCGGTTAGAAGCACAGCATCCTTCCCCAGGGAGTGTGCAGTTTACTTGGTGAATTTCTAAGGGCCCTTCGGTTAGTGTATAGCAAGAGCTTTTAAAAATATCAGAAGTGCATGAAAAATGAAGTGCAAGGTCTGTGAAAATCAGAGCTCATCTACTGCACCTTGTTTACCTGTTTTGAAAGCCACTCAGGTATTTTGATGGATAGTCGCAGATCCTTCTTTGCTTGCAGCCAGGGCTAAGTTGTTCTCCCCTGGTTTTGTCTGTTTTCTTGCCATGCTGCCTGGAGGTATGATGATACAATGCTGAGGATTTGTATTGTGCTCCTTAAAGGCACAATAAAAAGCTAGCTCTTCAGTGCACTTGCACAGCTCAGATTAATAAACAGGGTTGTGCTTTCAGGTTTCTAGAATGAAATCATTCCATGTCATGAAAAGATCTTTATTAGGACTAGATGGGAGGAGGCAGAGCTGCTGCTTGTGGGAGCTTGTTCCTTTTCTCATGACCTGGCACATCCTTATCCCTCAGGGTTTTCGACGGGAGATAGGGTGGTTACACCACTTCCTGGTCTGTCCTGCACCGCAAACCTGGATGCAAGGTGAGGGATTTCTAACACAGTGCCTGACTGTCACCTTTCATTTTCCATCAGCATTTGGTCAGTATTGTACGCAGCAAAGTTGCCATCTGATGTGTGCACAGCAACCTGTGCTAAAGGAGGCTGTTTTTTCTCAGACTCCGTCCCAGCAGGCAGACAACTGCCTTGCAAAATCTTCTGTGCATGTGGCACCAGCGGAGCTGTTACCAGCAGTGTCAGGACTTTGGGTGACAGGTGGGGACACTTACCGCATTTGCACTCCTAACACGTTTTTTTTTTCCCACTGATTGCTGCCAGGGCAGTGGGCTGAGTGGTGCGCATCCCTCCCGTAAGGGCTGTGCCGTTGCCAGATTTATTCATTCAATTCTGGAAATGAGAGTGGAAATCTAACACCTACAGCTGCATTGTGTTACAGAAATTAAGAGAAGTGGCATCTAAGTGTAACCTCTCCCCAGACTGGAAAGAAGAAGAAATTTTCAGAGGACTGATGGTTCGTCAGTTTGACAAAGTGGACATGAATGTTTATTTGAGGAAACAGTATTATTTGGTATATTATTCACGTAACGCCAAGATGTTCCAACTTGATGAAGGTTAGGCACATATTGCAGCTGTCGCAGAACAGAACTGCAGAAGACTCTTTTGACAGCAAAATCATCTCTGACTAATCTCGCCATGCACAGATTTGAAAAAACAACATAAAACTGTTATGTCAGTCAAGGACAAGGACTCTGCTTGAATTAGGGTAACATGTATCAGGCTGTAAATGCCTGGATCATTCTTTAAAAGTCATTTTTGGTGCTGGTGCCTCTGACTTAAATGGTCTCTTGGACAAAGACGGGAAATATGTTGAAAGCTAAAGGGATTATAACTGTTTTAAGAGTGATTTAGTGAGTTTGTCAGTCCCCTTAACTTCATCTACCCCGTCAGTCTTGTTGCTAGCAGGAGAAGAAGGAAGCCAAAAGTGGGACATGATTGATTGGCTTTCCACAGACAACAGAAACTGGAAAGAAGTGACACCTTGGATATTGTGTGAGCAAAGTGTTCCATCTTATCTTGTCTGAAGGTCTAGAGTGCCTTTCAGAATCAACTTCCCATCAATCTAGAAGAATATACTGTATCATTTCTTACTTCGCTTTGAATGATAGCCCAAAAATAATGAAGAATATTGCTGTGTAGTCTCCCGTTTGGATATAGAAATTATCATTATTAATTATCTGATTTCTGTGAATTTCAGCTTCATTTCTGTCTCTTAGTGAAGAGTGTTACAAAGCTCCATAGACAAAGTGTTGTGGTTTAACACCACAACAACCAGGACACAAAGGAACTGAGATTCCACTCCCCTTCGGCCTCTCGCACATACTTCAGACCCATCATCATGTAGATGAGCCATGTTGGTGCCTCATGATTGAAAATGTGGTTACATCGCACTTCTTCACTCCGAGACAAGTGAGACAGATAGATGGGTTATTCATCATCCCCCCCAGCTGAGATCTTGTGCAGAATAGCATTTAAAAGCTGTGACTACAGTTTTTGTGTCCTTATTCTTTCTTTCCAAACCCTGGCCAGTTGAGCAAACATCCTGCGGCAAGGAATATGTCCTCCTCACCCTACAACAGGGATATTACTCAGAGGTAGCCGTCAGAGGTTCCCAGGGATGTGAGAGGTGTTTGCAGTATGCTGCTCTGTTCTTTTCTGGATATTGGAGAAAATTTACTCAAGGTAAGGTAAGGTAGAAGGAAAAAGGGAACCAAAATTAATTTCAAGATAGATGTTTCTCAGGCTTAGAAAAGAAACAAATGAGAAATGTTTTAGAACTTTTTATTAACACTAATAGGGTAAAGTAGGTGTATATTTAAAGATACTTGTGAATTACTTTTAAAATTCTCATGTTTGCTTTACTTATCATTTAGTTAATGTAAATGTTAAAAATTCACTCGGGAGAATAAACCCAGCCTTTTAAAAGTCAATACCTG
The DNA here is from genome assembly GCA_011075105.1 of Heteronetta atricapilla. Lineage (NCBI taxonomy): Eukaryota > Metazoa > Chordata > Aves > Anseriformes > Anatidae > Heteronetta > Heteronetta atricapilla. Next base: position 20,563,612 of record CM021734.1, on the reverse strand, counting down.
CTCCACTTCCTCTGAAGCCTGAGAGACCTCCTGGTACTCACTTGCAAGATCTGTAACTCTTGAAGTGCTGTCTGCAACAGGACTTAAGCAAGATTGCAAGGCTTGCCTCTAAGCAGTTTTTAGCCTGAGTGGTTTTTCGGTGCTTCTGTGCGATGTGTCTGATAGCCCCTGCTCGGCTCTTGGAAATCGTTTAGTGCGGTGTGGATTAGCTGACCCTCATTACTTGGGCTCAGCACCTCCTTGCACTGCACACTGCAGCACGCTGCCCTTGGGAGCTGAGTCTGTGCGGAGGTAATCTTTGTAACAGAACTGGAATATTTGCTGGAATCAGTTCTGCGGGAATTTATTTATCAACTCTATTCTGCTCTCTGCTAAAATGCACACTCGAAATTTTTGCTTCTCCTGCTGAAAGGCTCCTTTCTTTTACCTGGCCTCTCGTCAGGCTCTGACCCAGCAGAGCTGGGCTGTGGGCTGTTGGCTAGCAGGGTGGCCTCCACCAGCACCGTTCGGCAGCTTGCCTTTATTCAGGGCAGGATTTATGCCCATGCTTACATCCCACTGACATGGGCCGTAAATACAAATCTGTGGCTAAACACACATTTCAGCACTCTGAGTAGAGGTGGAGGTAATTTCAAGCTTAAATACTTTGTTAATTGCTTCTTCTATGAGTAGGCACTCAGGATTTACAAGCTTCTGCCTTTGTCCTAGAACATGTGACACCGCTTTTATTTCAATATTTAAACCAATCCAGTTTAAATTCATGAAAACTGTGACTCTTGATGGAAATGTGGCAGGCTTTTAGCAGATATTTGATCTTGCTTTTTGCCAGCATTCACATCACTAGTGGCTTTCCAGTTGCTACAGCTTAAACTGAGTTCATGTCTGCTACCGTCAAGAAATGTGTTAGGGATAGGAGACCTTTAGTTGAGATTAATGTGTCATCACCACTTAAAATATTTTAAGAACAGATTAGACAAAATTCTGTGTAATTTAAGGCCATATGTTCATCTGTGGAGGATCTGGAGTTTGTTTTATCCACCGGCAGAGGATCTGAGCAATTTGGGTAGCACCAGGTTTTCCTGAAGGACTCTTCCAGCTGAGCTAGTGATCTGAATGGCAGGGATGACTGCCATTTGGGTGTGCATCAGTGCTTCGCTGTGAGGAGTAATGTACATGTGAGCAGCAGCTGTGTTTTCGATAGGATATTCATCCTGAAGAAAAAAAAAGAAAAAAGATTATCTCTTGGAAATGCCTGTCGAAGAATGTTGAGCTGTAGTCTCTTTTCTCTGAGTTACCCAGCCTCTCCTCCACCTTCTTTGTTTCATTTCTTCCCTTTTCTCCCTGATGCAGAAAGTACTTCATTAACAGGATGAACAGCCATTAGGTGTTTACCCTCTGCAGTTCATGCTTCAGCAGCAGAATGTAAATAACTTTGCAGTCATTAACAAGGTTGAACTTAAAAAAAGAAATGTGCTACAAAAGAGGATTTTCTTATTCATCTCACTGTTTGCAACACTGCAAACTTGAGGAGGCTGCTGTTTCTTATGTAGAATATCGGATCTCATAGGGCTTTCTGGCTCTCTGCAGCAGACATCAAATTAGGCCACAGATAGTTACTTTCTTCTGTTTCTGGGCTAATTTAGAGATGTAACTCTGAGTATTGCCCACTGGAATTTCCTTTAAGAGCATTCAAACCGATAAAGCAATCGTGTTTCCTTTCTTGTCCTTGGTGACAAAACAGAGGCAGAATGGTTTTTCTGTTGCGCTGGAAGTGCCTTGTGCTCCTTGGATCTGATCAGGCACATCTGGAGGATTTGGGAGTGCAGGAAAATGGCTATTTTAAAAGTGTGTGGGTTTTGTGCACCAGTTCATGTTTCTGAGGTCCAAGTTAGAGTAAGGGGCTTCTGTATCTTCACAGGAGGAAAGACATTCTAACCATTTGATGCTGGAAGTTCGAGTTTGGAAGGCTGAGCTCCCACAGCCCACCTGCAGAGCTGTATCGATGTGCGTGGGGTAAGAGGGGCACAGAGCTGCTGCCCCCAGCCCTGCCTGGCCACACCACACTCACCAGCACTGGGGGACATGGGTGTCCTCAGAGACATCTCCCTTCAGCCTGGGGACGGCCAGGGAGAGAGAGCAGGGAGTAACCTGGCAGGGAGCACAGTGAGTGGAGACTGGCAATGGCACCTGTCCTTCTCATGGCAGGACTGGATTCACAGGAAGCCTTCGTTCCTTGCAGCACTAGCTGAAATACGCTACTGCATCAGACACTGCAGCTACCTGACTGCCACACAGACTGCAACATGGAGCTCAGTTTGCCTGGAAATCTAAAATAAAGCCAGAAGAGCTTTAATTGTAAAGGGCAGCAACAAATAATCACACTCCCAAAGGCAGTAACCTTGCAGCTATTCAACTGCTATGTTTTGGATAATTGCTATGGAATGTAGTCATTATATAATATTTTAATATAGTGTAATTTAATGTAATATAATGCTTATAATAAGTAATATATAGTATATAAAATAATAATAACCCCAAATGCAGTAACACTGCAGAAAGTGCTGCATTCAGCTACCAGGTTTCGGATAGTTGCTGTGGGATGTGAGCTGTTGGTGAGGTCTAACCTGTCAAAATGAGAGCCAGACAGGAAAACCAAACTTAATTTCGTGGCTCCCCTGCCACATTTGGCTCTCAGTGGTAACCTCCCTGGGAGTTGCTATAGCTGACTAACAGAAGAAGGCAGTCCTGCTTATTAACACGGGGCTCTGTAGTTATAAATTAGTGTTTAATCATCTATGAAGAGCATTCACTATCACTGTCTGCAGCAAGGGTACAGAAAAGAACTCCAACAAACTCCAAACAGAAGAGCCTGTTGGCAGCCGTCACGATAATCAGAATAAATGCAGAGAGATACTGTGCTCAGCCCCTGTGATGTCTATCAGGGAGCTATTTCAGTTGCTCCCTGAGGCATTCACATCTCAGCCCATCTGTGTCTGATCCTAAATTACTTATGACTGTGAGAGATAAGGGATTTCCCCATAGATAAGGGGAGGGGGGGTGGAATATAATTTTTGTGTTTGATATTTATATTAATGGCACAGTATGCGGAAAGCATTTAATTCCCAAGAAATAGAATCTAGGTGACATAAAAACATCAGTAAAGATTAGATGTTAAGAAAAAGACACTCCATCCAGCAGCTGCTGTCTTCCCTTAAAAACATTCCCCTTGGTAGGGGATCAGGTGACAACAAGTATGATGAGCATCGAGAATGAAATTCTCTAATAGCACAAAACAGCTGCAAGCCAAATGGTACACAAACACCCTAGCAAGACTGAAAGAAGAAAGAGAGGACATAAAAGACTTGGTGTAGCAATAGTTTCTGCCCTCAAAGTGTTTCCCAGCCATGTCTGAAGTTGTTGATGTCACTTCTTGGAAAGGTGAAGACACTCGTCCCTGTTTTCAGAGGCCAGATGAAGCATCATGCCTGCTGCTGCCACAATGGTGCTGACCTCAGAAGAAAGTACCCTGACTTGCATCTTAGTAGTTGTGAAGTGAATCTCATCTTCAGCTAGGGACAGCTTCTGCTCACAGGTAATGCAGAAGGAGCTTGCTCTTCAGATTTCCTCCCAGAGAAATGCATCAGTGGCTTCGTCTACAGGAAGGCATAAGCCCAGGCAATGTTATGCCACAGGCACTGTAGCACAGAATGTTTATTTCATGCATTATCTGAATTGCATATAAATGCCACCTTTTAGAAGCCTTTCTTTTCATGAACACAGCTGTCAGAACGTTGTCCTTCATGGCTCTGGGATGATGACAGCTGTAACAGAGGTCGGAGGCTCCTACAATGCAGCATGATCGATATGGTGCCCGTTCCGTACTGTGGAAGCACACTGTGAGTCATACGCTCATCTTCCCAAACACAGGGCCCGCTACAGGACCTCTGCCACTGATTCGGGGCCACCTGCAAAGCTGGGACAACATGCAGTTTTTGAAATGATCAAGCTCTCGGCTTCTCATGGTGCAGAAACTTTAACTGGTACCAAATCCTGTCGCATACAGTATGTTCATGTGAAATGATAACAGGCTGTGATATACATGCTCGCTATTTCTAACTGCAGCAAATGGAAAGGCTTTGAAAAAAAGATGAAAAAACGTCTTTGGGACCATATCTACATGGAAATGGAACTTGCACTCAGGAAAGCCTTTGCGTAACTGATGTTGGAAAAGTCAATTTGCTTTCCCAGCTCTCAGTTTTGCCTATTCACACAGTAACAATAAGATTGTTTCCTTAACTTCATAAAGAAATCGCAAATTATGGATGTAAAGTTCCACATCACTATTACAGTTTTGGTTTACTTCACACCTCAAAAGGGCTAAAGCTGAGCTTTTTCCTGGTTTGGTATTTCATGTGTATTGATTTAGCCCTAGATGATCTTTAATGAGTTGAGCATTCAATGGTTTAGTCAGCGAGTTCTGGTGACAACGCCTAGAAACAAGGATGAGACTGCCATTCCCAGCACTACGTAGGGAAGTAGCTGGTAGCCATATTCTCCCAAGTTAATGTGAAATTACTGGCAACTGGTTCTGTAGTCAGCACACCAAAGGCTTCTTTGACTTTTTCATTATAATTCACATTTTCAGTGTTTATGCACACCAGAAAAAGGGCATTTTGGCCAGCTGTAGTCTTTGCAGCACCTAAGATCTAAGCTGTAGTAGCTACTAATTTTAAATCTGTGATTAGAGATGGGCTAAGATGAATTAGCAGAAGCCTGCATTGGTTATATGCATTGGTATTTTCTTTTTAAGAAAAGCAGCATTTGATGGTTTGTTACATGAGGGAGGTTTTCCTGTGTGTGCGCTGTGCTTAAAATTTCCCTCAGGCCATTTTTAGTGAGGTTGGGATAGACTTGATTGGAAAATTTAATGGCTTTTTCCATTTCTGTTCCCTTTTGCTAAGCTGATCTTTAAAGCTGCCCTTTCATGACGTGTGCATTTCTCTCCATTTGAAGAACAAGCATCAGATACAACATGGAAAGCAGATTTTATAAATGAGCTATTAGGCAGAGAGGAGGCACTTCTGAGATGCTCACAAGTTGCACAGCAACCAGAGGAACATATAGTCATTTGATTTCTCAAATGACTCTGACTTTGACTCAAGGGAAAAACAGATTTGTTCTACCCTTAAAGCTTTCTATCGTATGTGATAAAAAGAAAACGTGTTTATACATTTTCCCCCTCAAAGAAAAAGCTGTACCTCATCTCTGAGAAACAGCAGTGTCTATTACCATGTAAATGACTGCAGAACATGTATGGTCACAGCTCCTCTTTGTGATCTTAATTGAAAAAATCCAGCAGCATAACCCTCCCTGTCTTCTAGCTTTTAAACATAACACGTTGACCCTTCCGAAACAACAGATTAAAAACCAATGAACCAAGCAAGAATCAATGCTTGGTGGTTTTTTCACTTCCTGGAGAATTGTTTCTTTCATCTCTGTCCCCAGATTTGGCATTTTACAGTGCTGTTTTCTGGTAGTTACGGGCAACAGGTCTTCGCTTTTTCTGGAGATCATTAGCATATCAACTGTTGTCCAGCTCCTGCTGTGTGTGCTTGTGAAGTTAGTTCCAAATCAAAGGAGCTTCTGATTTTCTTTTCTGGTACCCTCTGGACTGCTGTGTCAGATGCAGCAGTCGTGTTTATTGCAGTAATAACCCGTAAACATCCAGCTTCGTAACTGCCTGTGCACCTCTCGGAGACTTTAGTTTCAGGACTAATTTTGGTCAGTCCGTGTCTTTGAATTGCCCAGTCCAAAGCTGGTCTGATTCTGATATAACCAACCAGTTACAAAACAGAAAACACATCCACAGAACTCAAAAAGAACTGCAGAAATGACCTCGCTTAACTTCTGTGACGTGTTACTTTGCTTTCTACAACGCTGTTCACACCAAAACCCCATGTTCAGAAGAAAACAGGTAAGATGTAAGAGCTGGAGAGAAAGAAGAGGAGATTGTCATTTGATTTTTTCCCCTCTTGCTGTATGTTGTTCCTGGTCTTCTGGCACTGTGGGAGCTCTGTAGGGTGTTTCCAAATGCCCCTTGCCATCAGAATGGGGGCTTGGGATGCCACCGTGGCCTCGTGCTGTGGGATTGAGGACTGAGGAAACCCCAGCATCGCCTCCTCCCACTGCCTTCACTCATCTGCTACTGCTAGCTCATTGCTCCTGTCTATTTCGCGTTGGTTTGGCTGTTTTCAACGTGGCAGGATCGTGCTCTGCTTGTGTAGAGCACTCTGAGAATTGCATGTGAAAAGCCCTTATGTACACTAAATAATGTTGGGCAGTCCTGGCAGGGCTTGGGTGTGTAAAAGATACGGGTGTGTGCTGAAACTTGCATTAAGAAATCATCTCTTTGACACTAGATATGATCTCCTGGTGGCAAATTCTAGGTACAAACATTTTAGATGTGAGAGGAGATCCTTGTAAGTGTCTCATAAATGCACATGAAGTGGCTGATGTGTTCTTAGCCCTGGCTGGTCCAGCCCCTGCTCCAGCAGGGCCACCCTGAGCAGGGTGCCCAGGACCATGTCCAGACCCTTCTGAAGATCTCCAAGGAGGAGACTCCACAGCCTCTGAGCAGCCTCTGCCAGCGCTCAACTTCCTTACGATGGGTTAGAAATCAAATGCCTAAACACAGCTGTCTTGATCTTGCAGACATCTCTAATTAGCTCTGGGTCTGAAAAGTTCTGAAAATTGTGGGGCTGCCCAGGTATAATCAAGAACATGAAGTCTCCTGGCACAGGCCAGAAATATCTTGGCTTGGTTTCCAGTTCCAAGGGCTGTTAGGTATTAAAATTTTCAGAAGTAGTTGCAACCTGAGCATCTGTGGTGTGGAGTCCCTGAGATGGAATAACTCACTATCACAAAGCTGGTTCTCATGGAGTGAAAGTCAACTTTCAGGCTTTTTTTTTTTTTTTTTTTTTTTGGCCAGTGTGATCAAAGGTTTCTTTTTGCCTCTGCTTAATCTCTGACCTTCTACAACTGCTCTCTTAATAACAAGGCACGTTTCCAAACGTGCTGTCCTGCTCCCCAGCAGATGTCACCTGGCTGAACTTTACATTACTGCATGCTGTCTCATGCCCAGCCCAGCCCACATGCACATATGCTGGCGTCCTTACACAAATCATGTGCAGCACCCCACACGCTTCTGGAGACGTCCTCTCTCCCTCTCTCTTGACACACGCACGCACACACACAGAGCTTTACATCTTTTCCCTCCTGCCTTGTCTTGTAGTCACTTCTGAAGATGCTGACAGTGACTTGTTGGACACAGTTGAAACCTGAAATGTGCTGAAATGTGCTGAAAAAGCAGGGGAAGAGAAAAAGCTAATAGGAATTTTAGTTGTAGCACTTTTGCATGAGGCTTTACGTGTGGTGGCTGACAGATAGGATGTTTCAAATGGAAAAGACCTCGTAGAAGAAATCTTAAATCCTGTGAAGAAAAACAGAGGGAAGTCTCCCTCCTTTCTTCTTTCTGTCCCTAAAATACGTTTTCCCACCCCATACAAGCCCCAGGTTGTATCTGTATGGGCCCTGACACGTAACACAAGGGGGGCAGCACGCATGAAGTACCAGCCTGTAATAATCTTTCTCTTTTCTTCCTCAGTTTGTGGCTCAGCCAAACTGCCAGCAACTACTAGCAACGCTTTGGTACGACGGTTTTCCAGGATGGAGGCGGAAACACTGGGCAGTAAAACTCTTCACCTGTGTCACCATCGGACTGCTGTTCCCTGTACTGTCCGTGGCATACCTGATTGCACCGAAGAGCAGGCTGGGACTGTTCATTAAAAAGCCATTTATCAAGTTTATCTGCCACACTGGCTCGTACCTAACCTTCCTCTTCATGCTCCTGCTGGCATCGCAGCACATTGTCAGGACTGACCTTCATATGCAGGGCCCGCCTCCCACCATCGTGGAGTGGCTGATCCTGCCCTGGGTTCTAGGTAAATGAGAAACCCCCCAAAATCCCGAGCTACAGTTGCCTGACTCGTGCCCATGGCAACTGTGTTGGAGACTCATTCCTGAGCTCAGCATCAGCAGCATGTAAAGAGATTTGGCAGCCAGCTTCAGTCACTGCAGGAAACAGCTGGGCTCTTTCTGGAACAGTAGATCCTGTTGGCCTAGGGCTCTTCTGCTGTTCGTGGTGCCATCTGACATGCCTTTAGAGATGACCCTGAGTAAACCTCAGCAGGCAGAGTTGCCTCCCTGCTTTCCACATGCACTGTGCAAGGAGTGGGTGTAGGAATCAGCTTCTGGGTCATGCTAGTGACAAATATGTCACTTGAATGGGGGCTTCCTTCTGCTGGTACGTGGCAGGAGGCAGAGCTGAGGACCTGCCTCTGCTTTTGCCTTCTCACTGATCTGCACCAGGACTCAGCATGCAGGGACCTGGGCTCCCAAATAGCCTGCAGGAAAGCAGAAAAGGGAAGATAAATCTCATGCTGCCTTATACCCATGTGCTGATAAACACTGACCAAGTCAATATTGATTTGCCCTAATATAAGCAGAAGAAGGAGGGGCTGTCTATTATGAGCAGGTTAAAGCTGAGGCTGTTATTCTGGTCTGGCTTGGGCAAGCATAACTGAAGAGCAGGGGTGTCAGGGTCCCCCAAGGGTAGGAGGTACAGGAGAGGTGGTGGGGTGGGATGGGAGGAAGCGGATAGAACCACTGAAGAAGGGACACCTCAGCAAAACTCAATCTCCAGAGCTCTCCCTGGGGTTCCTCACTGCTCCTCATGGGTCCATCTCTGCGTCCCCATGCCTGCTGGCTCCTCTCCTGGGGTAACACCAGGACCTGGCTCCTCCTTTCTGTGGTGGCTCAGGATTGGGCTGGTTCTGTGCCAAGCATACCTAGCTGCTCTCTGTGCCAAAACTAAAATTGCTGATGGAAAATGCAGAAAGAAAATTAGAGTTGGAAACATGCTCACAAATAATGCTCACAAACCACTTTCCATCCCGACCCAGGGCATTTTGCTCTTTGCGTAGCTCCTTCACAATGTCCAAATGGTAACTCAAGCCTCATTATCTTCCTAGCCTGGATTATGGCACTGAGGTGTATGTGTTGGTAGAAACTTAAGCTGAGAAGGTTAAATGTCTTTTTTGAGCTTAGGTGATCTCTGCACTTTATCCTTCACTTCACGGTTTAAATTGAAGGAAATGATGGGCACTTCAGCAACATTGATGTGCAGATGAAAGGATAATCCATAAAAAAAGAACTTTCAAAATAGCCTGTCACTGTTCTCTCTTCTTATTTTTTAGTTCCTTTGTTTCAGATACATAGGGATGTTTGGGGATTGTTTATTAAATGGGAGAAATTAGAGCAGTTTCACAAGATTAAAGGTTATTATTTATGAAATATCTTCCACTATAAAAGGAGAGGGAGAACAGGCACACACGGCATTGCTGTAACTATAGTAACCAGCACTGATAACTCACTATAAATACAGCATATGAGTTCTTCAACAGGCTCCACTCCATTGATTTATTTTGTGTTTTTGTGTGCATGCAAAGATTTGGCAGCTGTTAGAAAATTGCCTTATTGGCCTTGACATTATGCTTGCCTGACCATTGACCTGCTGGCTGGCAGCTGAAGTGCTAAGATTGATATCTGGATGTTTGCAGCAGTTCATTTCAACATTATCTGCTCTTCAGGTTGAACTTTCAGGTCCTAAAATTGAGTTGCAAGTGGCATTTCAGTGACCACTGTGGTATCCTGTTATTGGGTATGGGCAGCAATTGGGTTACTGTGGCAGTAATATATCTTGAGATATATATATTTTTTCTTTTCGCACCCATTTCAGGTCTTCAGTGCAAGGATATTGTAAACTGGCTAGTTCAAAATACCAGGGGGCTCTGAGGACGTGCTCAGAAACATGGTGATGTAGGAGCCTAGTTGCCATCTGCTTTTTAATTGGGCTTAGGCTCTCAAAAGTACTTAAACACGTCTTCAGTAAAGGACATATGAGTTGCTTAAAATGAAAATTTTATGCCAGATAATGAACTACAGAAGCTCACCCTTACCCCTCTAGCAGCAGGGAGGAATAGTGAAGGTTAGCAAGTGCCACAAATTATTACCAGAAGGCATTTCAGAGTTGAGATGATGGGCTCTGGCCATATCCTTGGGAACAAATACTCACCTCACAAAACCCACAGCCATATTTGACATTAGGTGAGTCATTGCTAAGGGCTGTGATGCCAGGCTGCAGTGCCCTTTTCCGTGCTGAGTTGTCCCTTTCTTTTTTTTTTCACAAATACTCCTGATGGGCTTTCGGTGCAGCAAGATGCATAAATGCGGTAACTGAGCATAGAGAATGAATTCACTTCTTCCTTCTCCAGTGTGATGTTTCCAGGTCACGGAGGAAATATACTGGTATGCAGAAGCTGGTACTGGTGTTGCGTGTTCTGCAGAGAAAGTCAGAAAAAAAAATCAGTACTGTCCAACTGAGCTGTAAATTACTGTGGGAGCAGACAATCAATGGGAAAACATAACAAATACAGTTACTGAAATAGTTTCTTTGTATAAAACAATTTTTCTCTGAGCCAATCCACTCATACTGGTTACACTTAACATATGTTTCGGGCAGCCTCCTTGTCTTTGTATCTGAAACCCTGCATAGGAAGTCCAGGTCTTTCTCAGATCTCTCTAGACTAATTTCCTAATGGAGTTGTAAAATGCCTCGTAATCAGCATGATTTTTCTTGTACAAGACAGGAGGGATGAGGCATCTTTTCCAAGCTGTTAATTTATAACTGTCTTTTCACATCACATACACACAGTAGTTTAATGGCAAATAATACCTTCTCGTGACAGTGAACTCTCTTTCTTCCTGCAGGTTTTATCTGGGGAGAAATCAAGGAAATGTGGGATGGTGGATTCAATGAGTACGTACATGACTGGTGGAATCTGATGGACTTTGCAATGAACTCCCTCTACCTTGCAACTATCTCCCTTAAAATTGTTGCCTATGTCAAGGTACAGTAACCTGGGCAAGAGAATTTGTAACTTGTTTCTGAGAACTGCGGTATAAAGGATAGAAGCTATCAGACACAAAATTACAGATCAAAGAGAATAGCTACTTTTCAAGCAATCCGGTTTTGAAAATTCACCTGGAAAGCTTATTAACTTGTGTGGAGAATGATCTTCCTTTCCATCTCTACTCTTTGGTTAATACTGACATAGATTGTGTGGGCATTGGGTGGAAGTTTCCTGACTTGTGTGCATTTTGTAGCTACTCAGTTGCCAAAGATATGTTTGGTTTTCCGTGTAGACATCTTTCAACAATGCTAAATTTCACGAAAGCATGATTTTTAAATAAAACAGTAAGGAACAACATGAACAGGGTTATCTGAAAACATCTCCCGCCAAGATTTATAATCTGTAGTCTGTGAGCCCCAAATGATCTGTGGATTACTTGTCAGGAGTCTGTGAAAAGCCTACCAAGAAAAGCACACCTGCTGATAGGGGGCTTCCATCTGATGTAAAGGAGTCAATTTCTCTTCTTGAATATATAGCTGTAAACTGTAGGCAAGGAGATGACAAAGGAGCACGCTGGAGCTTTAGAACTATAGATTCCTCACTGTCATGTTACATTTGTGGTGAGAGTGCATATCAGAGCTCATCCTCAAAAGCACCTTCCACATTTATAAATTTCTGATGCTCCAAGTTAGCATATGCACAAGTTTTGAAGCCAGAGGATGGCCTGAAGCACTTTCTCTCTGTCTCTGTTTTTCAAAGACACAGACAACACAGAAGGGGCCTCCTGCAAAGCTTCTTATGCAGTGCCTGTCTTTGACTTCAGTTGGAGCTGTGTGCTTGGATGGCATCCATCTCCTGAGCCTGATTCTTTTCTTGATGTGAATCAGCTATAAATTCACTGCAGTTAGTGGAATTACACAGGTGTAAATCAAGTAATTGTAGTCTGCTCCTTAGCCTTACGCACTTCGTAGTTCTGCTGTGCTACTGCGTAGGTCTTGCCCAGGCAGAAGGGAACTGCTTCTTGTAGCCCACTCCTAGAAACCAGGATAGGCACGTCCCCAAAAGCAACCCTGTGTAGTCCCCTCCCAAGTTTGTATGCAGGCAGAGGGGAAAAGAGTTGAAAATTTCACAGAGCTCATAGACTCCAAAATGGGTATGCTCTTACATAAACCCTTCTGCAAGCAGTCCTGCTACGGAGCCTTTTTAAAATCCAGAAGGCTGCATAGTGGTGAGTTGGTTTTTCAAAGGAAAAAGCTTCAAGACAGTTGCTATTCCCTGAACAGGCAGCTCTGTGACAGCATCAAAGCAGAAGCAGATTACGTCTTTTTTTCTCCTAACATTCAGAACCAGTGAGGAAATTAGAGACTTGAAAGGCTGGTCTTTAAACTGTGAGCAATACAGAAAATACTGGAAATTGTAACATTCGTGAACAAATCCTAAAATGTTAACAATCTCTTTCTTTCTCTCTCTCACACACAAATTACTAAAAGAGCTATGCATCCACAGATTTATATGGTCACACACTGAGATTTAAGCTCACAATCAAACTACACATACAAAGGAAGTACAGCTTTGTTTATATACTTTGCAAGAACTACAGAAACACACAGGCTAACTACAGAGACCTGTATGCCAGTACAAAAAAGAATGCTTACAGGAGTATATCCATTTGAGTACAGATCAAACCCATTTGGATTAAACCTGGCTAATCTAAGGTCTGGTCCTGCCAAGGACCAATGTCAGACCATTCTAAGAAGTGCAGAAAATCTTATATAGCAGTAGCTCTGAAACAGCATGCCCCCTGAAGTTCCCTTCTGACCTATGTTGCTTAAAGGTTGCAGTACGCTCTGAAACATGAGGATTTAAAACATAATGGTTTCAAAATCTTTTGCAATGTGACTTAGAAAGGTTTTTGTTATTTATAGAACAGCCCAGGATTGGAAAAGGCTGGTATATATGGCAGTATACCATAGTCTAATGTTTCTTGGAACTTCAGAAGATTACATGGACATCTAGCTTTCTGCCAAATATCAGAAAAATAAATTGCATACTGACACTAATGTTTTCCATCCTTCTTTTTACCTGGAGAGTTTTTTCCCCCTGATTTGACTGGTTCCAAGACCTGGCCTCAATATTATCTAGTAACAATGAAATCTTCAGCCTAATTATAGGGGAAAAATACTTTCTTAATCAGTTTTCATTTGCTGCATTGAATTATGCAATGAGGAAGGGTATATGTGACTGTCTGTTGTAACTTATTTGTACTACTCTGTATACACTTCTGCTCTTTTTCATCTTCTGATGCCTAACCTGAACAACTCCACCCTTTTCAGCTTCATTAGATACCGCTGAAAGCTCCGATTTCTCTGTTACCTGTGGTGCTGAGCTGTTCAAAAGTGATTATGGTTTTCCAAGCAAGAATATACCATCACTTTATAAAGGGCCAATATATGACCCTAACAAGTTGCTTTAAAAATAGATGTGAGATGAAGAAAAGCTTTTCACATTCCTTCACGTGCTCTCCACCCTGGCAGTGAGCCCCAGGGCTGCTGTGTCCAGCCAGCACACAGAAGAGAATCGCCAACAAATGTACAGGTCTGCTCCCTAGGCAGGGGAGGCTTGCTGTTCACAACCACCCACCTCTGCTGTTGGTTATTGGCAAAAAGTTTTAAATGTCTGCTTGTTTGTAAACATTTTAAGACCCGTCTCCAAATCAAGTTAACAAAGTCAGGCCTGATGTTCATGGAATAGGCAACGGGTCGGAAATGTCAGAAGCAATCAGAGTTCTCATTGAAATGCCTTTGTATCGTGTCTCAGCTCCTTCATACTGAAGAATAGTTGGAAACATCTACTTGCTTTAGCTGCATCCTTGAAGAAAATGTGAATTAATTTATTGGACCTTCAGATTTATATGTAAAGTCCCTACAAACTCATCTGCCAATGTGATATTGATACCATTTCCTTTTAAAACATACAAAAAAAAAAAAAGATATTAAGAGTCATAAACATTCTGGCTACACTGTTAGCAAAATAATTCTAAGTGCATTTTTTGCCTTTTTCTACATGTTAAATGAGCAGAAACAAATGCTAAAAGGATAAATTATTCCTTGATGTTAAAATGTCTTTGACTCCATTCTGCTGTGGCAGTGTAGCTGAGCCAGAGCAGTTACATCCATATAACCAGCTCTTTCAGGTCACCTATTTGCATCTGGCTGTATCTGGCTCAGAAGATGCTTCTGCTTTTAAAGTTACATTACAAACCAAGTTAATTTTATAATTGAGGTACTCAAATGTATCCATTATTTTGGCTGTAATTAGGACTTCTGCTTTAGGTACTTTCTGAAAATTGCCATGACAAATTAACTAATAAGGAAATTAGTAAGAAGACAGCATTTTGGTTCTGGGCTGTTGGCACCTTTTTGAGATTACATGGGAGCGAAAGCAGCCACTTCTGGTGTTCCATCGTTCATTGCTTTCCTTATTCCCTTCTTTCATTCTCATTCTTCCTGGAATTAGCAGTGTTTTGAAGGTGCAGTAATAAAAAAGATAATTGGAAATGACCTGAACCTGCTATGGGGCAGTCCGAACCCTTTTAAATGTTTAAAGAGGAGATCACATGTGAACCCAAGGACCTGAATTTCCCACAGTGAATTTGAAATTCAGAAGTCCTGTTATCTAAATTTAGGCTAAGTACAGCCCATATACAAGAAACCCCTAGAGAAAAGCTGGTCCCACTAAGCTATTTGTATTGGGGGGGTCTAAATCTGTAAGAAGTTCATAAGAAGGCTTCATTGAACCTAAATCTGTACCCTGATCAACTCAGCTTCAGTCCTGATTCCTGAATTCAGTGACTCCTGACCTGACACTTGGGAGCTGAAAAGCACTTCTTGTGTCACCAGTACCTGGTTAGTAATTATTTGATGTAAAGCGTTAGTATTAGCAGGTGTGAGTGTTCAAGTTATCTCAAAATCATGACAACACCATTCACTTTTATTCCCTTGTTATTTCTTTCAGTATAACGGTTCTCGTCCGAGGGAGGAATGGGAAATGTGGCACCCGACTCTGATTGCAGAAGCCCTCTTTGCAATATCCAACATTTTAAGTTCCTTGCGTCTCATATCCCTGTTTACAGCAAATTCACACCTGGGACCCTTGCAGATTTCTCTGGGACGCATGCTGCTAGACATCCTTAAATTCCTTTTTATCTACTGTCTGGTGCTTCTGGCTTTCGCCAATGGACTGAACCAGCTTTATTTTTATTATGAGACCAGTGCCTCGGAGGAACCCAACAACTGCAAGGGGATCCGATGTGAGAAACAGAACAATGCCTTCTCCACGTAAGATGTTCTTTCCTTTATGATTTTAAGGGTGACTTACACTGTCTCCTCTCCTACCTGCCTTTGCGTGTTGTCTGTCATTGTGCCGAAAGTGTCTTTATTTATTCACTTGCAAATATCAGGTGAGCTGCTCAACTGTGGAGGAAAAGTGTGAGTTAACTGGGGCAGAGAATTCTGCTGAGCTTTGCTGTCACAGAAGGGCTTTTATGTCTGGAAGTGAGAGACAATTATTTTAGTTCTGGACCAAAAAGTCTTTCTATGTGATCCTGCAACTGAAATTTTTTGATGGCTACGTACAGTTTCAGGATATTTGAGAAAGCAGGTATCCTGTTGTAGTATTTGACTTGTCTTATTCTGGAGGAAAGGGGGAAAGCTAAACAAAATGTAGAAAACAAGGGATAAACATATGAAAAAAAAATGAATAAATAACATGACAGACAACAACAGTCTCACCTAGGCCATTTTTATAGACACGAGGTTACACACTTCTCTGATACTCCTGCAGTGGGGTGAGACTAAAATCACAACAAAATCCATTTTGCTGGAAATGCTGGTACTTTACTGAGAGGTTGGCATGGAAATTGCTGTGCTGACAGCTGGTAGGGCTGAAAGACAAAGCACATGCTGAAAAATAACATGAATTGTCTTTCTGATCTATTTGTTTTAATTACTAATAGTGGAAATAATTACAATAATCAGCCCCCATCCGATTGTTCTTGCTGGTTGCACAGTACTTAAAACACAAAGGGAAGAGAAATAAATAAAGCACCGTCTAGAAAAGGGCCTATGCCCTGCAAGCAAGCAAAACAAAACTGTTGTCCACCACGTCAGGCAAAATTAAATGCAACTTAGCACAATGCCCAATAATTCTCCACCCTTCTTCAGCTGAAGGCTGGAGGTTAAAAAAAGATTCGTGTCATTTTTGCACTGTTATCAAAAGCAAATGATGGCTGACGCCACACTGGAAGAGGGAAGGCTCCAACATTGTCTCTGTCATTGACCCTCCTTACAAGAAGGGGGAGATTTTCCTGGGATAAAGTCCGGCCTTACAAAGAGCCTCATAACCAGAGTCCTGGTAGACCATACGTGCTGCCGTTTCCACGGCAGAGCAGGAATGCCATAGGCTTGATTAATTTTCTCATTAAACCCATCTATATCTGGAGGAAGTGAATGGAACTGCGCTGTGCTAATGAAAAACAGAATTAAAGACTGCATTCTTTTTCTGTTTTAATTGTTTGGAATGCCCCAGAAATGTGTTGTGCTGCCCTTGTGAAGGAATTAAATAACAAATGCTATTCCTTGATCTACATCCATATTGATGGAGCAGCCAGAGGGAGAAATGTGTGGTAAGCACAATGTTTGTTAAGTGGCAACTTCTAGCTCGGGAAGGGTCAAAATCACAAACTTCAGGACTGGAGTGTGCCTTTCCCTGCAGCTACACTGAACAGATGTATTCCAGTTCTGCGTTCTGGTTCGGACCTGCCTCCACTGCAAACCAGCTGTTTTACAGATTTCACTGTTGGCAGATTAGTGGAGCAAGCAAAAACAAGACTGGACTAAAGAAAAAGATCAGCAGAGGAAAAAAAAACCACCACCACCACCAACAGCAAAGAATCTCAAGTAAGAAGGTACAACATCTTGAGAGCTAGAAATGATACTGAACCACTTAACAGAAAGTGTGTGGATCAGCTTAAATACAAACCACAATTTCTCCCACCCTAACATGCAGTTTGAGCCCCCCTGCCAAGGAGAATGTAGCAGAGGAAGGAAATTGAGGGGGCTCAGCCTTTCTGACAGAGGTTTGTTTAAAACAAAATCGCAGTGGGAGGGGATCCATTAGGACTGAGGTCTCCTGGCAGGGGACAGAATGCTCTGCAGTTACTTTTTTGTTTGAGCCTTGCTTAAGAAATTTATTTAACGTGTTCTTAAAAGTTTAAATAGTCGTTATTAACAGCCCCAGTACAAGCTGACATTTGGCCCTTGAGCAGACGAACAGCATGGGTGAATGGCTAAGAACGAGCAACCTGCAAAATAGAAAATTACATCGTTGGGCTGGGGAGAGCAAGCATGACTGGAGTGAATTCAAATCAGAGCTGGTGCTACCTCAACTTTGCTCGTAGTTCATCCCTAATGGAAGAATAAATGTGAAAAGCTTTCAATCAGTCCCCTTTGATACCTACCAGCATTTCTAAGCAGATACACAATAAGATCTAATTTTGTAAGGGAAGGAAAAGCAGGACACTGTTCGTGTTTGTGCAGCTTGTTTAAAATGTGACGACTATTTACTGGTGCATTATTTCCTATTACTCCCAAAATAAGGGTTTCATATTTTTTTGGTGAGGAAATTTTCTGCATCGCAAACACAGATCACAGAAAAGTAATATTCCTTTGTGACAGCAGTGAGGTGAAGACATTAATAATTTAAGTTTTTATGGTGTGGCTTAAGCATCCCTGAGAAAGCAGCATGTCTCCTGCTTAGGCAGGCAGTTTGGAAGTATGTTTAGCACTGTGGTTCTGGCAACTGCAGAAGGGAGAAGAAAGAGAGGAAGGGGAGGAAGCGGAGGAAGAAACCACTTGCACCTTGCTGTCTGCAGAGACCTTATGGGAGAGTTGGGCTGGCAGCTGGGCTGAGCCCCACCTGAACACTGAAAAAAGATTGTAGTTCTTGCCTGTCATTAAACAAGGAGGAAAGGCTTAAGTCTTACTTCTGTGTAAAACTGCAGAAACCACTTGCTATCCTTCTCAGCTGTGACTACATGCCCACATGTAAGTATATTGGCCTTAATCTGGGCACAGTTACACTCCTGGCTGTAAAACTGGGAGTTCAAGGCAATGCACTAAGCACTTCTGAGACTGATTTCAGTTTCATGTAAGCATGACAATGACCTCCATTTCTCCTGAGCCTACACCCTAATCAGTACTTTCACCATTAATAGTTAAAATAAGTTAAAAGATAGCAAGCACGCCGTTATTTTTAATAGAACAATGCTTAGCATTCTTTGCTTAATCCTTATTTTACCATTACCTCACTTATTTAATAACCCTAACAGCCTGACTTCTGGGAGAAAGGATTTTTGCTTTAGTGTCTTCGTAATTTTGGGCGGTGAAAAATGATGTCCACAAAACACAAAGAAACTAAATCCCCATATAAATCATGGGGCTATGTGTGGAACAGATGCCTGGAGAAGCCAGGAGAACAGATTCCTGGTATGTTAAGTAAAGTACCTGAATTTATTTTCATTGATTTTTCTAGTAAGAGCATTTGAAAATATCTACTGACCCCAGGCCAAAATGGAAACTCTTAAACAGGCATATAAATGTCATTTTTTGATGATATAAATGCCGTATTTTGGAAAGCCAAAACAAAGATGCCCAACTAGAGCAATTATTTAGATTGCTGATTATGTATTTGACGTGATTGCAAAAGGTCACTTGTCTCTGGCTGAAGCAAACAGAGACCTGGGATGATCTCATCAGCTGTAAAGCACAGGGGGGTCAGGTCTAGTTCATCTCTGGATGGAAGACTTCAAAAGAAGAAAACCTCCCAGGCTGAATTGTGATGACTCCCTTTCATCTGAGTCATTACTGATCAATTGTTGCAGCATGATACTGAGGGCACTGCTCTGCCGTGGGTGGGAGCTGCTGCACAAACAAGAGCAGCACTTTCAGCCACGTGCAGTGCTACCAGGCAGGGTGTTAGCAAGCTGGCCTGGCTTGCTTGCAGTCCGAGTGACTGCAAGCTGTTAGCCTACATCAGTGCAGAAGGTTCAAGAGGCTGTGATTTCTTGCATCTCCTCCCTCGTGATGCCATGTTGCGGCACGCAATTTGGTCGTGCTGTACTCAAGCATGGCTCCGTGAGCATTTGGTTTGCAGACATGTTAATGATGCGGGCACTGCTTACACAGGAGAGGTTGTATCTGCATAACAGCAGTGTCACTCCATGCCAGTTTTAATTAGAGGGGATATACTGGGGTTCTTTGCAGGTGTTGTTGATGTGATACAACTCTTCCAACGGGTCACTGTAGCTGGAGTGCAGACTGCCTCCCGGGGAGAGTAAATGGCTGTGCTGAGCAGCTGCTCCGTGGCATCCCAGGCTCCCGATGTTGATCCATTCCCACCTGAGGGCTCCCAGTGCTGGAGTGCTTCCAGTGCCACCAACAGAGCTCTCACGTGGGGTGACACCCAACCTCAGCACATCCAGAGCTCCTAAAGGCATTGAGTTCCATCTCCCAGAGCCAAGTAAAAATCGGTGTTTATTTTTCCTTCAGACTTTTTGAGACCCTCCAGTCACTCTTCTGGTCTGTATTCGGTCTGCTGAATCTCTACGTCACCAATGTGAAAGCCAGACATGAGTTCACAGAATTTGTTGGAGCCACTATGTTTGGAACCTACAACGTCATCTCTCTCGTCGTGTTGCTGAACATGCTCATAGCCATGATGAACAACTCCTACCAGCTCATTGCTGTAAGTTATCTTATTCTCTAACTTTTCACGTTTGTTTTCCCCGCTGTGCCTCATCTGTTTGCCTTGCAGCAAGTGTGGGTCTTCTGGGACGCTAGAGACTGCTGCCCCCACTTTTTGACAGCAGATAGTTGGGATTTCTACTCACTAGCTTGAATCATGCTTGTGGAGGAGGTTTTGCTCTGTTGTAATGTTTCATATCTGGAAAAAGCTTATTACCTCTGGATTGCCCTTGTCTTCTCCTGTAGACTAACCTTACTGATCACTTTGTCATTAGCAGCTGATTTGCTATGTAGCAAAGAGGGCATATAAAGGGAAGCCTTTCTGCTGCAATTTAGCCCATTTGTTTTTAACTTGCATATCTTTTTTTTGTGTGTGTGTGTATTTTTTGCCTCCCTCCTATTACTGCTTTCTGATTTGAAACTGTGTGTATCGGGCACCCAATCTGCGATTTCTTATTCCATACTCTTCCCACTGAAATTAGATCATTTCCATCTGGAACTGCAAGCAGTCTCCTGGCAGCTGACTCCCTAAACCTGTAATCTGAGATTCCTGGGTAGCCTCAGCGCAGGATGAATCTGAGCTGAGGGCTGCCAGTTGGCTGTAGAGCCAGTTTCAAACTTAACTTTATCTTCATACAAATGTTCAAAACTGGTCTCTCTACTGTAATCTCATTCCATGTGCCTAAAAGCCAATCTGTACATTTATAATTACATTTGTCAACAGATTGAAAACTAAAGCAGCATGGCTCTGCGTTTTAAGGGTCTTTAGGTAAACTACTCAGTACTGAACAAAGCTCAATTCCTTGTGCAGAGCACTTAAGGTAAACCAGTGGGCACTTCCTAGAGAAGAGCTGATAAAAAGTGACAACTATGAACAGAAACAGGAGTTAGGAAGTCATTTGTGTCCTCAGCTGGTCACTCAGAACTACAGGCAGAGCAGAGACTTCCTACTCTGCATTGTATGATGGCTGGATTTGCTCTAGAATGAAGTGGAGGAGACATCCCTCTTTTCCTCAAAACAGAGAAAAAGAACGTGCACCAGCTCTGCTACTGCTTCTGTTCCCAACTTCCTGGGGAAACGTATGGGTGAACTCTTTTGCTGGCTGAAGCACACAGAGAACACTATTGAATTGTCTGCTTGAATGACTTCCACAACTGCTGTTGATTACCTGCTGATTCGAGCAGCTCCTAAATTCAGTTATCTAGTCAAACTGAGCAGAAACCCAGCCAAATCAGCGATATTTTAGAACATCTGATCTTTATCATGTTAAAAAGTATGGGAAAACCTGGACCATTGACCTTCCAAAGGAGCAGGAAAGCAGCTTATCACAAAGGCATCGCTCCTTTATCAGCCTGTTTCAATGCTTTAAGTGCTTTCTGTTTGTTCACTGCTACTCCTCACATTCCAGGGAGACTGGAATGAGGGGCAGAAAACAAAGATGTTCTCTTTAGACATTTTCTCCCATTCCCCTTGCTTTATTGTCATCAAACAGGCTTGTCACTGACACAAAGCCCAAATTTCAGACTAGCTGAAGAATGGAAGTGTTATTCACCGGGATATAAACCACTCATCCTACTTTTCTCAGAATAATTTGAGTGCTGCAATGACACATTAGAAACAATCCCACGTCTTAGAGAGACCCATCATAACAATTAACTTAAGTGAACTTTCCAGAGGATGGAAGTCAGGTTTTTTGGAAGTTTTTGTATACACAGCATTTGGGAATAGTGAATTCCTTCATCAGAAAGGACTGCTTATGAGAGACCTGCAGGTAAAGGGCTGCAATCACCAGGCATAGCCTAGGCATAACAAGCAACTCAGCGTGCAACGTGAGGCCCCTGCCCAGAGTAACAACAATGAAAATGCTCTGGGATAGTTCTTTGTCACTAAAGCTGTCATACTGCAGTTGCTACTGAGAGCAGTGACATTTCTTGGGAAGACAAGAGACAGTCGCTTCCAGCCTTGGCTGGGGCACTGCGTGCTGCTTTGTTTTTTGAAGCTAACATTTCTGCATGCTCATAACATTCTCCCAGGGACAGGTTTGCTTCATGTGTCTTCTAAGGGCAAACATCAATTAATTTATTCCCTGAAGAAAATAACTCATTAATAAACGTTGAGCTTTACAACTGCGGGTCATTTTTTAACCTCCTGTAATCAGCTCTCCCCCTTCTGTATCACAGTAGACAGGTTGCTAAACAGGGTATTTCCTCCCCCTGATGTTTATATTACATCAAATACACACAGAATGACAGCATCCCACCAAGGAGGGAGGAGGAGAAAGGGCAAGGCACCCTTGGAGTGGGGTCTTCTTCTCAAATACAGCAGTAGAAAATCTTTTGCCCTGTGCACGACTACAGAGAAATAAAACAAGCTAAACATCAGGAATGACAGCACACCATTTCTTGTTGATTTCCCAGCAGCTGAGTGGTAAGAACATCTCAATTAATTCAACTTGCTAATGAGCCAGTGGCACTCCTGCAATGCAAGCATTCTTTCTCCCCTCCTTTCTTCCATCTCTCACTTCATAGCTGTTTTGTCACTGACAAAAAGCCTTCAGGCTTGCTGTTCTCTGTTGTCTCATATACACACGAATTTCTGCTGTGAAGTCAGAGGAAGGAGAAGGCAAGCTGTTCCTGCATCGCAAGCTGTTCCTTGGTCATGTCTCCCTGGTATGGGATTTGGGCTCGGCAGTTTGTTAAGTACCACAGGCACATGGTATGAAACCACTGTGTATCTGTGGAAGGCAGAGCAAGGCAAGCAAAGAGTAAAACACGCACAGAGCTTTGAGGGATTCCTGACTCACAGAAGAATTTTTCTGAAATAATTTAGTTGTGCGTTTTTTGTTTAGTTGGTATTTTTTGTCACTAAGCTATTTCAGACTTCAGTACACATGTTTTATAGGGGTACCCTGAAGCCATTTCGATACAGATTTTTTTCATGGCAGACCATTGTCAGTAGCGGATTATGGGAGACACTATGTTTTACTGAAAATGCAAATAAAATCCAAAGGCACAATGAAATGTCCACGCATTGTGGGCTGTTTCAATTTGGGAAGATCAGAATGTTCTATACAAGCAGCACAGAATGCAATTGGCTGTTACGCACTGCTGGGTCTCTCATCTAAACACCTTCCTAGACGTGACAGAAATACCATCCCCTGATGAATGCAAGAGGAATGTGTCATGATGACAAGAGGAAGGACAATGGGACTTATCTGAGAGTGGCCAGGTGGCTCCATCACTCACTTAGTAGCATAAAGTAACAGAGTGGGTAATGAGCACATTTTATGTGATAGGCTGTTTCTTATAGGGCTGCCACTTGGCTGTGTCTGAAGTTATAAAATCCTCCTGCCAGTCTTTTTTTTTTTTTTAATGTGCTGTTTTTTCAGAACACTGTGAGTATTGTGACACCCAAGCACACGTCTTCTAGGGCCTGAAGGTGCAGGTGCATTTTGGCGTTCTGTGGTGCAAGTGCTTTTTGCAGGAAACTAGCAATTGTATTTTCTGAAAGCATGTTCCTCATGGACACATCCACCAGAGTCTGGAAAGCCACGCAGGAATTACTCACTGGGACCGTACAAACAGTTCTGACTGTGCAGCTGAAGGAGCAAGGGGAAGCAAGATCAATGGAAGAACAGGAACTAAGACTCCTTCAGGAGGGAAAACGTAGGGCTGTGATTTGGATTCCAGGTGGGTTAGAGCGACAGGTGGCACACAACAGCACTGCAGCACCAGGCATCCCACTGACATTCGGGAAAGCTGTAAGCCCTTGCAGCTTCCAGAAGTTTTAGGGAAGAGCAAAAATGCTTAATACCTCGGGAATAGCACCACACTAAAGCAGGTCTGGGAAAAATTACCCTTAACTACTGCTACCATGCAGGAAAGTGAAGGTGTTATTTCTGCATGCTTAATTTTTTCCAGTGCACCTCTGAAGGTAGTGTGTGACCAAACTGAGAGCTACCAGTGTTGATATCGGAGAAGTGAGGACTTTGGACACCAAGCGAGGAGTGCAGGTTTAAATGATAGAATGAAACAGAGTGAATTAGCACATGTTGTGGAGAAGAAGAATGAAAAAGATAAATATGGTGTATAGCAAAACAAAAGCTGTATAGTAAACAGAAACAGTTGGTATGTACAGCTAAAAATAAGTGATCACTTTCAGGAAACTGACTTTCAGTGTAGGGGTGCTGTACATGGAATTTTCTTCGTTTTTTTTTCAGAGTAGAGAACTTAAAAATGAAAACATGGAAGAGTATAAAAAAAGTCCAGTTCCCTGTTCCATTATTTCCAGCATGACTTTGGATTTCCCCCAGGAGGGAGTATTGAACTTTTCTTGATCTACAATGAAAAATAAATTCCTCTGGTTCTCTACAACAGCTGAAGTCCTTCACCACCATGGCAGTAACTGGTAGCCAGTTTACTTCATGACACCTGCAGAAATTCCCTTCCTCACTGTGATCTGTGATACTTCGGGCTGTCCAAAACTATTGCACCTCAAAATTTAATTCATGATGCAGAGCTGGACAGTCCCTGCACATGGCAAGGTTTGGGACGGTGGATTGTCCCCCTGTAGAGGTGCAGCCTGCTCCAAAGCCCAGGCTAATATCCAAGCTCTGCTAAAGCATCAGGAAGTGTTTGTCTCACAAGAGGCATTCAAGAACCATTAATTCGAATTTCTTAGGAGAAATTGAGATGTGTTTGGTTTTGAACTCTGTCATACAGCAGGAAATGAAATTATGTACTTGTTGTCAATATGAGCTGGGATTAATAATTCATCTTGAAGCTTTTTACAGAGTTAACAAAGCAACTAGGCTCTAGAAAGGGGGTTAAATGACTCTTCTTTGATTTGCCAGCTGAATGAAGCATTGGCATTTGTTCCCCGGTTTTATGGTCCTCAGGTGCTCCAGCTGGCTGCTGAACACATACTGCTGTCACCGCTAATGTACAGACCCCATGTCCTAGGTGCAGGTAGCATGCTCAAGCCCTTCCTTCAATCTGGTGTAACTGTAGTCATCCAAATCTCAGTTACCATGCTCTCAACATTCACCCATCTCATCAGTAACAATTAATTAAATCACAAATCCTCTTGAACTGCCTCAGTGCCTTCTGTGACCTCTGGACAAGCAGATTTCCATCACTCTCCAGTTCCCTCCTTGGGAGCTCAACGTGGCTTTTGAGGAGTGGGACTGATGCCCAAGGCTGGGTGCTCTCTGGAATTGATGACGGGGTGCGGAGAACTCCCGGTAGATTTCTGTTTGAAAAGAAGGGAAATAGATCTCAGCGATGATGTGCTGTGATACTGCCATACAGCGAGAGGACAGCGTGTAGAATTAGCCCCGGAGCCTCGCTGGAGACTGGCAGGCAGCTTAATTGCTTTTTGTTATCAAGCTGAAGTATTCATTTGAAGGTGTAGAACTGTTTGTCTTTTTGCTGGCTTTGGCCTAATTACATATAACCCATGGACTTGAATCAAGTTGTTAATATTCATCTGGTGTTTGCAAAGCCTCTAAATGGGAGTGCTCTCTATGCTCTGACTTCATATTCTGCATCTTTCTTCTGTTGTTAGAGCAGACAAAGCTAATTTGCCATCCTAGGGCCTGATCCTTGCAAGCCCTTGCTCATGTAAGTGCTGTCAGCAGGATCAAAAAAATAAAGCTTTCTGGTGTTTTTAATCTTTTATTATTATTATTATTATTTTTAAAAAAGAAAGGTATTTATCTGCCCCAGTGTGCCACCAGGGCCAAACCTCCTGGGTGTTATTCAGAGGAGTGGAAACATCACATTTAAGTAAAGACCAAGATCTTCAAATTTTGGGGTGGCCCTAGGTTGATATACAATATTACAGGGAATTTGCTGGCCCTGGCGTGGCTGGGTTTTGTTTCCCCTGATGTACTTACCACGCCAGTGCCCCACATGACAGGTCAATAACTCTCTGCCCATTACATCGAAGCGGCGCAGCGAGGTTCACTCCTGCTACATGATAGAAGCCGAAGTATCCAGATGGACCCACACAGGTTGCAGCCCCCCGCATTAGCCCATCTTTTATTTAGACCTGACAAGCTCAATTAGCATTATCTCTTGCTTCTGCATCAAGGGGACTTCTGTTAAGACGGCAGAGGAAAATGGAAGAAGTGGAAGATAAAGGAAAAATGTTTTTGAGGAAAAAGCAGTCAAAAAAGAAAAGTGATTTGTCTGGAGAACTGTCACCTGATGGTAAGCAATGGGAACAGCTCTATTAAGACTCCCCTGAAATAGGACTTTTTAGATTCTAGTCACAGAATCACAGAATCATCTAGGGTGGAAGAGACCTCCAAGATCATCGAGTCCAACCTCTGACCTAACACTAACAAGTCCTCCACTGCACCATATCACTAAGCTCTACATCTAAACGTCTTTTAAAGACCTCCAAGGAATGCACGTGGGAGAACAGCCCAACCCCCACCTCACTACAGCCTCCTTTAAGGTACCTGTAGAGTGCAATAAGGTTGCCCCTGAGCCTCCTCTTCTCCAGGCTGAACAACCCCAGCTCCCTCAGCCGCTCCTCATAGGACTTGTTCTCCAGACCCTCACCAGCCTCGTTGCCCTTCTCTGGACTAGCTTTAGCACCTCCATGTCCTTCTTGTAGTGAGGGGCCCAAAACTGAACACAGTACTCGAGGTGCGGCCTCACCAGAGCCGAGTACAGGGGGACGATCACTTCCCTGGACCTGCTGGTCACGCTGTTTCTGATACAAGCCAGGATGCCGTTGGCCTTCTTGGCCACCTGAGCACACTGCTGGCTCATATTCAGCTGACTATCAACCAATACCCCCAGGTCTTTCTCTGCCTGGCAGCTCTCCAACCACTCATCTCCCAGCCTGTAGCTCTGCTTGGGGTTGTTGTGCCCCAGGTGCAGGACCGGGCACTTGGCCTTGCTGAACTTCATACAGTTGGCCTCGGCCCATCGGTCCAGCCTATCCAGATCCTCCTGCAGAGCCTTCCTACCCTCAAGCAGATCGACACACGCACCTAACTTGGTGTCGTCTGCAAACTTACTGAGGGTGCACTCGATCCCCTCATCCAGATCATAGATAAAGATGTTAAAGACCCTGGGGGACTCCACTAGTGACCGGCCTCCAGCTGGATTTAACTCTGTTCATCACGACTCTTTGGGCCCAGCTAGCCAGCCCGTTTGTAACCCAACAAAGCATGATGTTAGTGCTTCATGGATTTCCTTTTCAGCACACTGCAATACAGCAAGTAAGTTCATGCTAATTATATAGGCGAAACAGGATACATACAACTCCATCCAATTAAACAAAGATGTAAGAGCCTGGGTGCTGTGCTGCAGGTCCTCAGTTGCAGTTCTGTACTTACAGAGTAACAGTGTTGTCTGGTGCAGTTCTCCACAGCTCCTCAGCTGCACACCCAGCTCCAGAATGTAGGGGAAAAATAGGACTTCATCTCTTAAATCAGTGCTCTGTGCGTGGCTCGAGATTCAGTTACGGGACTTGAGCAATCTCATACTTTCATAATGGTTTCCTTTCTTTTGCCTCAAGGATATGTTTAAACAACCAGAATATTTAGCTACAATTTTTCATTTTTGAGCAATTTTTCAAGTTTTGGCAGCTCAGCTCGTGCACTGCATTTAAGTGACTGCGCAAGCAGGCTGCTTTCTGGAGGCGTCAGACACTGTTTTCTCCCACTGGTGCTGTGACCTTTACAGACTCAAGAACATACACAGTCCATCTCCACTCCTCTGCTGAGGGTGGGCAGTTCACAACCAATGATAAAAGCAAAAAATACCTGACCAGCTGTGCGTGGCTTCACTGATTAACTCTGCAAATTTGGGAATTACTACTTTATTCTTCATGTTACTTAAGGAAGGATTATAAAAGATATAATATATATAACTATTATATATATTATAAAGGATTATAACATATATTTATATAAAGAGTTTGTAAAGTCTAGCAAGATACTGAGCCTTGATCCCTGAGGCCTGATTCATGGCAATTCCTGCAGCACATGAAAACAGTTCCCAAGGTCAGACCAGCGATGAATTTACTGTTGTTGCTGCCTTTCTGGCCAGCTGGATGTGGCCAGATATCCTGGAACACATATGTATAGCACAGGCGCCAGTAGCAAAGAACATAAAACGTACTTTGTGAATATTTATAATCAGAGCTCGGATCTGAAAGTTACAAGTGGCCTTATCTAAATAACACGTTAAATAAACTGCTAGAAATGTAAATACCCTTGGGAATAGCTGACATCGTGTTTCCTGGTTGAAATCGCACCCTCCTAATGGTGCAGGCTGGATCCTGAGATCTGAAACTCACACGTGGACCCTAACTGGCATTTTGCTTCCTGGGACTACTTTCTCTTAAAAAGAAAAAGCAGGGAAAAAAATAAAAAATAATAAAAAAATAAACTAATGAAGACAGCTACAGAGAAGTATATGATTCTCCTTGATTTTGGGCTCTCACCAGTCTAGCAATAAAATTCAAGACATTTCTTCATCCTTGGAAGACTAATCCCAGGTTGCTCTGCTATGCAGAAAAAATCAGCTGTGATAGTCTGGAAATAGCACGAGTAGAAATCAGGCTTTCCAATTTGCCGCAGTACTAAAAGTCACCAGTGCTCAAACACTTGGGGTCAGACATCCTTTTTTTAGCGCCCCCCCCCCCCCCCCCATTTCTCCATGGGCATGTGTGAATTACTGGATTGTGACCTGGCTGGAGGTCGTTAACATTATCAGCACAGATATCTGCCTTATCTCTCTGACTGCCAGCTTGAAAAGAGGCTCTTACCAGCTGGAGCTAAGGGGGAGAGAATGGATGGCAGGAAGAACAAAGCCTTGGTGATATCTCTCTCATTGTTTCTTCTTGCTGAGTTTTTTTTTTTTAGAGCGCTATTTGTCTACATGACCTTCATACAGTTCTGATTTATTTGACTGTTAAAATAAAAACTGAACTTTGCTGGAATATGACTGAAGAACAAAAAGGTGTCACTTCAAATAATTTAACTAGGCTAAAGCCAGCACAACGCACAGCAATCTGTGTTTCCTCAGATACAATATTCCCTGGCCTTCTCATTAGCCATCGCTGTTTCCATCCACTGTGCTGGTGGAAGGTAATTGACATATATAACCCACATACGTGGCAGAGTGGCGTTCACTGCAACCTGGAATAACAGTGTTAATTATGAGCATCTTCTGCAACCAGCCGATATAAATAGCAGAGCTGGTAAGGCACGCGTTTTGCAGGTATAAGCTAATGGATTCCCTGGAGCTGGGCAAACCAGCCACGCTGCAGCATGGAGGGACATCGGAGGAAGTCGTGGTCAGCGCATCAGCAACATCGCTGGGCCTTGTCTAACAGCTTCAGTGCGTTTCTGGAGCAATTCCCAAGCACAATGAGAAAGTTGCCAAGAGGGCTTCCCATAAACTGGGATCCACGAAGCTTTGCAGAGCGACAGTTACCTTGCTGGGAAGTAACACGTGCCTGCGGAAAGCAAGTAGCTAATAGTGCAAAGGCAGTAAGATTTATATGCTAAATCCTTGGCAGAAGAAGAAGATTTAATAGCCCCTAAAGCAGGAGATGTGATGATAGCTTATATTTGATGTTCCTTATCAGCAACTGAAAGCATTAGGTCTCCCATTTCTGTGAACGTGGGGCTTCCAGGCTTCCTCCTGAGCTGGAGCTGCCACAATGCGCTGCAGCCGCAGCATGCGCTGTCCTGCTTCTGCCTGACCTTGACAGCAGGACCCGGCAGGCTGGGGGATGTTATTTTGGGTTTGATGCTTCTTTTTTTGTAAGATCTGGCCAGAGCAACTGGTGTGCTTGGACACAGATGGCATTTTGCTGCCCTTCAGTGCACGGCTGCCCTACCTGCTTCTCGTGAGTACTGCCTGTTGGCTTTGTGCTGTGCTCACTGAGGTGTCTTGAGCTTGGGCACTATAAAACTAAATCTTTCCCCAGTTTCTCTTGTTAGCATCTTGTTCCATGGACTGTACCAGGACTGGGCTCCTCATCTAGCTTGCAAGTATTAAAGGCTCGTAGTCCCATTGATGGCTTGTCTGCTATGCAAAAATTTATTTTTTCCTCCTGCGTGCTGTGTTTGATTTCCCCACCCAAGGGCCTTGCTGCCTCCTGCATTTTACCGGATAAGGCTTGCTCTTTTCTGAAGCCAAGCCTTTACCTGTATCCTGGTCCAAGACTCCATTTTTTTTGTACCCCAGAGTTAGTATTCACGTGCATTTCTTCAAGACCCACACACGCTTCATGAACGTGCTTTTCCTTTCCTGTGCTGGCGCCAGGACGTGCACAGCAGACCCGGCTCCCTCCCCCACCGAGCAGCCTGTCCTTTCCTGCTTGCTGTGGTTTGCTCACCAGCTCCATGGCCATGCAGCTTCCCACCCCAGGGGTCTTTCACGCCTTAGGTGCTGGGTTTTGTCAGCCACAGACCCGTTCCCCCAGTGCAAATGTCCTGTGGCTGCTCAGGACCCGGCTGTTCTCCCTGGCGCACTGTGATTTCGCACTAGAGAGTAGTTTCATCTCTTCTTTGGCTGTCTCATTCCCTGTTCTAATTGCTTTTTCTAATGCTAGATAGTCCTCCTTTAGCAATTTTTCTTGTATTATTTTTGAGACTGATCCCATTAAGTTCTTATCCTTCAGTATGTCATCCCCAGCTTTGAAAGCAAAGTAATTTGTTGTCAGCTGCAGCTGAATTACCTGTGCATTAATTGCCTTTGTAGGTCCCAGATTTCGCTCACAGATGATTTTTTCTTTGTATGAAATATTTTTATTTGAAAAATATTCAGTGCCATTTACCTCAAATAGCCTGCTTGGGTTTTTGCTGCTTGCTTCTCCAAGCTTGTCATTAAGCCCCCAAGCTCTGCCGATGTCATTACCAGCTTGCACAACACATATTACAAAATTAACAGTCTTGAAACTGCAGAAAAGTTGTCTGTGTTGGGTTCTGCAAAGATTAATGTTCTCCTGGCTCTCTTTCTGCACTGCTTTCTGTTCAAGACACACAAGGGCATATTTTTTGTGCTAGCCTGCTTGAAAGCCATTACTGATATATTTCCTGTGCTGTTACCTGCTCTGGGTTTAGCCTGCAAAGAGCAATAAAGAGGCACATGAGATAGAAATATACTAAACATAGTTTAATGACTTTCTCCTGCACTTAGCAGCACAGCTCATTATACAGCCAAAAAGCACCTCTGACGTTCCTGTGCCTCTCAGGGAATGCCCCCACCCACCCAACTTGCGCTGCCAACAAGGTATGTCCACGAGCACCTCTTAAAGGTGGATGATGTGCCTCCTCCTTCCTCCCTGGAGGAAAGTCCTACAACTTGGGCACTTCTTAACATGTGGGGCTGCTGCTGGCACCTCCCAGGACAACAGCAAAGAGCAGTCCTTGCAGAAATCACGCTGTCTTCTGCCAGTGCTCCCTGCACACAAGGAGCTGCCTGCGCCTCCTTCCGAGGCACTCAGCCACGGCCAGACAGCCTGCTCCCCAGGGCATTGTCACAGCCCTCTATATCTGCATCTGACAGGCAGCAGCCTGATTTCCAGCTTAGCCCCCTGACTGTTGTATAATAAAATACAAGAAAGGCACACGCAGCCCTTTTTGTGCTAGCTCAAAAGATGCTAGACATCTTTATACATGATTCTGCACAAAGCGGCGCGGGGAGGCTTTGTGTCCTAGGGACACACTTCTTTCCTCTTGTTCAAGGAAGGGGAGAAGCCCTCATGCACCTCCTTGTAGCAAAAAGGAGTTGAAGTAGCTGATTATCCCGTGGTTGTCTTATCGTGGGTAAGTTTGGAGGTATCAGAGTGCCTGGCTGCTGAGCTTCATCATCAGCTCTGTGCTGTTTTCACTGAGCGTTGGCAACATGGCTCTGCAGCAGCAGGGAGCTGCCATAACCCCTCGGAGCCCATCAGCCCTGAGCTAACGTATGCTCAGGACCCTCAGCCTCATCCCTGTGCTTTCAGGGATGCCAATTCAAGATGCACAAGATCGGTTTCCTGTGCCCTGATGCGCTCCAGGCTTGTGTTCCAGCTCCTGGTGGCTAAGGTAAAAGTAACAGCTTTTTTCTCTGCCAGCTTTTCAGCCTCCAGGGAGCTGAGATACTAAATCCATGAACAGGTTGGGAGGAACCTAAATGCAGAGGTAGGCACCTAATAGAGAGAGATGAAAGTCTTCCATCGGTGGGGCTGTGCTGGCTGGGCCAGGACCTGCTGAGAAGCTGGATATTTTTTGGCAAAGCATGATCTAAACCATATGGCCCAGCAAGGAGATGGTGATGGAAGTCTTTATAAAAAGCATTTTACAAAATGTAAACAACAGATTTTTCTGCACAGAGATAAAGATGGAGATTAATGCTTGAATTATCCTGGATAATTAGTGTAGCAGGTAATTATTTAAAATCTGGCACATCTGTGAATACATCACTTTGACTGAATTAGAAAACCCTCACAACTGCTACAGTAAGATGGCTCTAGCAGTCCCAGAGGGAAATCTTTATGGGAGATTAATTCTTGCTTCAAATGGCAGAGATTTGCAAGAGGATTAGGTGGCCAGTGTGACACATTCGCATTGTGACAGTAAGTGATCCAAGTTTTTTGTTCTCACAGAAAAGCCGAGTGGTGCTCTCTTTGAGTTCACGTGTTCTTTGAGCTTGAGGGCTCAGCCCTCAGAAGCAGTGTTTTATAGCTGGAAAGATGAGCAGCACTTGAAGGAAAGTGGTGACAAGAACAAGGGCAAGAGCAACACAGCTTGAAGAGAGGACAGCAAAATCCAAACTTGGATTTAAAGTCCTAAAGCAGCAAGGTCATGCTTGCAGAGCTAGTGGATATGGTTTTCAGCTTACTATAAACTGTAAAAAAAGGTGTCACCTAACATTATATGAGGCAGTGCAGATCTGGGAGGACTGGGTGAGGAGCTGTGAGGACAGCGGCTCACATGACCCACCTCAGCAGCTGCTGCAGGAGCTCCAGGTTTGACCATCACTGCACGGCTTCGCTCGTGGTGGCCAGGCCCAGGCTGAGCGAGGGAACAGCCCGCTTGGGTTGGGTTTTTGCTGTATTCAGGAGCTTGCGGTGAGCGTTCACTCACATGCAGTCTTCAACAGACACAAAGCAGGCTGAGGCTCGGGCAGCGCTCAGAAACATGAGTGCTGCTTTGTGGCCTGCTGGGGAGATGCACCAAAAAGCTGGAGCACATCTGGTAGGCTACCAGGCCACACGCAAAGCCAATGCAGCATCTGGCTGTAGCAGCAAATGCTTCAGGTTTGAATGACTGGGTATCAAATGATTGCTGAAGCATGGTACTCCCTGTACTCAGCCCAAGTGAGTTCAGAAAGCTGTTCTGTGTGCAGATCTCACTGCTTACAACACTAAAGAGAGCTCTAACCAAGAAAATACTGGTTTCCTGGCACACAAAAACATCCTCGGTAAAATCGAAATCGCTCCTTGCTGCATGATTGCAACACAGAACTGGTGCCAGGAGTTCTCATCTGATTTGCTCAGGTTCTCAAAACATCAAGGTGAATAATTGAGACAGGCTGAGTTCGTAAATCCTGGGGAATTCACAGCAGCAGAAGAGAGAGGGAAAAAAAAGGAGTTGCTTTGGGCAGTGTACAGGGGGGTCTGTCTTTTAAAAAAGGTTGTATCGCACTCCTGGACTAAGACTGCACAAGAAGAAGTACCAGTGAGGCTGAAGCTGGCCTCCACCAGCCTCACCTGCAGGTGTATTTACATCAACAGGGATTTGTTCAGACCAACCACAGAACCTCCCCACGCAGAAACTACCACCAGGTTTCATGGTGCTGCCCTATGTCTGCAATCAGCCCCTATTCAAGTACCATTAAATATCTTATTTTAGAGTAGAATAGCAAAAAGTACTCTCTACAGGAAGTTTATTATCCTTTTTCTTTCATTTCCCCCAAGCTAATTTGCAATCCCTAAGCTAGAGATTTGCCTTATCCTTCCCTACAAACAACATCCAACATCTACTGCTAAATCACCTCCTCCCCCAGGACAAAAATATATATATATATGTTTCTATCCAAAATAAGTCTCCCTCAGCTACTGCTTTACCCTAAACTCAGTGTTTCCAGGTGTCTGCAGTTCCTGCACACCCTGAGAAAGCTTTGCAGCAGAGCTGAGTAACTCAGCACCACCCTCTCGCTGTTGCGCTTAACATGGATATTCCCATGCAGCTGCTTGGTCCAGCAGCTGCAGGTCTGCAGCCTTCCGAGATGTGGCCACTGCTGGATTTTCCCCTTGGACTGGTGGTGAGCGTATCCACAGGGAGCTGCAGCTCAGGCCCTGCTATTTTGGGGTGATTCAGACCACCACGATGTGCTCCGGGGCTGCCAAGTCAGTTGTGTTAAATTGAGAGCTGCACGTAATCTGAATACACCATTACAATGGGGCTGAGCTGCACCTCTCTGTCAAAATGTGAGCATATTTTAACCGTGTCAGAGCACTGGAGCGTAGCCAGAATGCCAGTGTAATAATTTTTGGGGCATGCCGTTCAGCTGGATTTTATTAAACTCCCTGTCCCACACTTCACTGCGTGGGTCTGAGGGCTGCTGCCTGCAGCCCAGCATCCCTCGTCCAGGAGGGCTGCTCCTTCCAGCCTCATTTAAATCTACTCAGAAACTTAAAATCATCATTGTGTTTCTGGTTAAATCTCATGTCAGATACCACAAACATAAACACTAGAGGGCTAAACCACCGTTAACTATCAGCTTAGCGCTAAATTCCACGGAGGTGAGAGCACCCATCCTTGCCACTTTGATTCGGGGTGCTGCTGCAGACCACGTTCAGCACTGTTTGAAGGATTCAGCTTGCTTCCTTTTCTGCCCAGTGTCGGATTTCCCACAAAACATGAAATAGGGGCATTTTTTTTAAACTTCAAAACCAGCGCAAAGCAGTGTGACATCCATTCTGAATAGGGATTTTGTATTCATATGGACTTCAGATGCAGAGAGCGCTGCATTGCCTCTCCAAATCCAGGCTGTAGGCTGAGCTCTTTGCCCTGATGCCCAAGGGAGCATGCAGTTTGTTACCAGACAGCATGGCACCATGGCTCCGCAGCCTAGACGGCCAAGACCTCAATTTGGAGGGCTCCATTTTGCGGTCTGTAAGATCAGCGTCTTGCACAAGCTCAGTATTTCTCGGCGATGCTGTGGATGTGCTGCACATCAGTGTAGCTGTGAAGTGATGCTAACGACTTCCCCCCTTTACTTTGTTAGGATGAGCTAGCATGCTGTTGCGGTGATAATACAAATAAACAGTAGAATATCTCAGGTTTGTGTAATGATAATGCAGAGGCAAGATTTAAAATACAGCACCCAGTAAAATCTATCGCTTGTTTATAAACAAGAGCTGAATGAATAGATGCTATAAAACAAATCAACAAAGACCACGAGAAATTTTTTTCCAGGGAAGAGTGTGAGAATTTGTTGGATTTTGACATGAAAAACAAGGGTCTGCGATAATATAAAAGCAGTAGCAAAAAGAAAAAAAACTTTTCCTGCTTTTTTTTACGGGTGAACTAATGTGCACAACCTCTAAAAGATGAAGCATGTGAAATTCCTTTTTGCTATCATTACATTTCTCAGAGGTTGGTATTTTTATACTCAGCTACATTTCACACTGATTTTTTAAGTACACCCCCAGCAAGGAAGATGGAAGAAGTGACACTGCTTCGCCTGCAGCCAGAGAAATGCTTTCTTGTTCGCGTCACCTCCCTCGTCGCTGACATTTTGCTTCAGCAAAGCATGCCTACAGCTGTTGATATTCTCTTTCCTCCTCTCACAGGACCATGCAGACATAGAGTGGAAGTTTGCACGGACAAAGCTCTGGATGAGTTACTTTGATGAAGGTGCCACTCTGCCCCCTCCTTTTAACATCATCCCAAGTCCCAAGTCTTTCTGGTACCTTTGCAAGTGGATTCACAATCAGGTGTGCCCAGGCAACGACTCTGACAATGAACAGAAGAGGCATGAAAACCTCAAAACATTCACAGTAAGGAGCTGCGTGATTTTAAACTTTTTTTTGGGGGGTGGTTGTGCATATTCAAGATCACGAGGGATGCTACCGTGCTGGTGCAGTGGAAGGTTGCTGCTGGATTGTGACTCACCAAACGCCATCGGGACTCTAAAGACAGGATTACGTGTTAGGTAACATGCCTCTGCCTTTCTCTTTGCAGGAAAGGCACGCTGACAACCTCATTCAGAACCAACATTACCAGGTAAACTCTCCTGCAGATCAAGTTTTTACTTACAGTTTCTTCTTCCTGCTTATTTTCTAGCATCTCACTTCTTGCTTTCTTATAGAATACATACAAAAGTGTAGGAGCTCCAAGAGGATCTTGCTTGTCATGGATTAAAACATTTCCTCGATAGAGGTGGGGTGGATTAGTAAATCATTCCTAGCCTTTCACCTGCTCTGAAAGCAGCAAACTTGCCAGGTATCGCTCCGGTTGCTGAAGTCAAGGCAATATCACTGCTGACTTCAGAGGGATCAGACTGTCGAGTTGTCCTGATTAAAACTGGTTTTGCAGCATTTTTACATACTCTTAAATTGTTCCTCTACTGCTTTTTTTTCTGCAAGACATCCCTAATCCTAACTCAAACAGCAGCTGAGATTTCCTTCCGTTTTGGACAGCTCAGGAAGGAGGAATTGTTCCTTTGTTGAATTTTGCTGTTTCTGTTCATTCTCAGCTTGCTTGTCATCAAGTGTTCATTAAACTCAACCTACAAAAGGATGAAGCAGTATTAAAAACACCAGCTTCAGTACTTGAATTCAATGTGATTATGCCAGCATGCTGGAAGGACAAAAAATATCTCCTGAATGTTCGGTGGTACGTCAGACAATACTGTCAAAAGCCATAAATAATTTGTCTTACATAGGACATCTGTTTTCTGAAGTCTTTGTATGTGGAGTTGACACTTAACATACTTAGTCACTTTTGATAACAGACATTTGGTGCCTTCTGACCTTACAGCACAGCTCACAGGTACCGAGAGTGGGATCTCTTAAAGTACCTCCCAGTAAAACCTCAGCGTGGAGCACAGGTTAAAGCTTGGGGTTACTCAGACTTCTCATCTCCCTTTATGGGGGAAAATGCAGGGAAGGTTTGGGGTAGTCTTTTCTGTATACAGAGATCAACTTCTGTGCATCAGGTAACAGAGAACAGCCCAGGCCTGCTTATGCAAAGCCAGCAAGGCACACAAACGCAGAGCAAATTGGATCTCATCCAAGTCGTAACAAACAGCCCAGGTAATGTTGGGGAACAGTCACCGAAGGTGTGACTTTGTACTTCCAGCGCTGTCCACAGATGCTGCAGCAGTTCTGCGAGGAGTTTTTAACCTCCCATTACAGAACACCCAGGCAGCTGGCAGGTGTGGGCTAACATGAATATGCATTGCCCCATAGAGTCCTGGCTGTTTGTTCTTCAGGTTAGTTGTTGATCATACACCGTCATGGACTTTCCACTATTTAAAGAAAAAGCGGCATGCTTAGCCCATCAAGATACACAGCATATACACATGAGACTGGTAATCTTGAAGGACTTTTAGCATCTGAGATGAAAAAATGCACAAAGAGGTTTAAATTTCCTGAAGACATTTAAGATAATCTTTTTTTTTTTTTTTTTCTTGACAACTTTTACACATGCAAAGCAAGTACAACAAGTCAGCTCACTACACTTAATAGCTGAGCTTTCAGGATGAAATGTAAAGAAGCCTCTGCAAAGGCTCGTTCTATTTGAAAGAAAGTTCTAACAGTAAGTGATTTTTTTTTTTTTTTAAGAGAGCAGAGTCAGGACAGCCATCAGTAAGAACTCAGTTAAGTACAGCAAGAACAGAATTTGGTCTGAGCCAGCAGCTGAATCACTTCTGTTGTTTCCTGTTGCAGGAAGTGATCAGAAATCTTGTGAAAAGATACGTTGCAGCAATGATCAGAACTTCCAAAACCAATGAAGGTTTAACTGAAGAAAATTTCAAGGTAACTTCCTACTCTTTAACAATCGTGTTACACTAATCCCAGTAGCCACTTGCAGAGTTCCTGCTAACTTGGAAATAAGTTTTATGACCAGCAGTGGAAATACGACCGTTACTGGAGCTGGGAAGCTATGTGATGTGCATGCAGTCTTCTTTTAAGCAAAGAACATTCCTTACAGGGGTGTCTTCTCATAATGTCTCAGTGTCTTAATGCACAATATTTTACGTAGACAATGGCTTTGAAAAACGGTAAGGATGAAGTATCTGCTTTGAGTCAGCATTACGTTCCTAATCCTAAACCAAGTCCAGGTTAATAGAGAATGCTTAAATTTGGGCCTATCAACTAAAAGATTCCTGCAACATTTCTAAATTCCAACAGTTTTGCTTTTATAAATGTCTTACTTAGCTTCCCCCAACCCCAAGCAGGAAGAAGAAGGGATAAGGGGGTGGTCACAAAGGCTGGTCCCACAGCCCTTGAAGATCTCATAAGCTCTCAGACTCTCAGGCTTACCAGTAATTTTTTTCACGTCGCCAAATCATAAAGATTTATGTAGCATTCTGGTAAGTGTGACTTGGTGTCAGCCATTTGCGTAACTCTTAGCAATTCTCCCAAGAGAACACGATCGTTCTTTCACGTCACAGATAATGCTGCTGAGTGGCACTCATTTTCCCTCTTGCCCTAGGAATTAAAACAGGACATCTCAAGTTTTCGCTATGAAGTCCTTGATCTCCTGGGAAACAGGAAGCCCCAGAGGAGAAGTTACTCTACCAGCAGCACAGAGGTGTCCCAGAAGGATGAAACAAACGAGGACAGTGCTGGGGAAAAATCCAAAGCCAAGAGTGTGTCTTTCAATGTAGCCAACAAAAAGAAGGACTTCAATGTATCTGCTCTAATTAAAACCATGTCTGGGATTGATATGGTGGAAGAGAAGCCAAAAAGCAATGGGATCAGTAAGCGCTCTTTCATCCGAAATGGAAACAGAGTTCAGAGGCTTTCCACCTCCAAGAAGGAGTCCTTTAAGAGACTGGGTCTGCTGTTCTCCAAAATGAACGGGCACGTCCCTGAAGCAAATTCAGAGCCCATGTACACTATTTCAGATGGAATTATTCAGCCACACTACATGTGGAAAGACATTAAATATTCTCAGATTGATAAAGAGAGAGAAGAGAATTGTTCAAAAAGTGAAATTAACCTCAATGAGGTGGACTACAGTGGGAACACGAGACTTACAGGACAGAGCAAGGAGTGCCCTGTGGTTTGTACCAGCTCCCTTCACTGTGCTTCCAGTATTTGTTCCTCTAACTCCAAACTTTTAGACTCATCAGAGGATGTGTTTGATTCATGGGGAGAGGCTTGTGACTTGTTTATAAACCAGTGGAAAGACGGGCAGGAGGATCATGTAACAACTCGGCTATAAGTAAGGCTACCTTAACACCTGCTAGTAAACTTAGCTAATTATTTATAATTGTTTTGCTCTCACCTGTTCAGCATTACAAATTCCTTTCTGTCCACAGGAGGAAAAAAAAAAAAAGGAAAACTACTTATGTTAACCTGTTTTAAAGCCATCTGCACCTTTTTTAATTTACTTTTTTACACTCACAAATACTGAACTGAAGGTTTCACTATTTATAAGGTCACTGTAAACTACGGGACTCCTTTGGATGCAGGCTTAGTCTTTGAATCCCACATAATTCAGACACGCTGGTGGCAGAGTAGAGGATTTCTCCAGTGCCCTCATCATCCCAGCACCGCTGGGTTCTCATCGCTGCTATCCAACGCCATCAGTTCCTCACCCTGCTCAAACTTCTCAGCATCACAACCAGCTGGTGAGCAGTGGCTTAGCAGGAGGCTGAGAATCACGTTTGCAGTCTTTTTAGAAAGTGTTTCAGGTTATAACTGGCTTTTTGTTTTCTTTAAGCAATACAACCTCTGATTCTTTCAGCTGTCTGTTTTTTTTCAGGTCATTATATCCATATTGTGAATTGTTACTGAATAAGAGACACCTTTGATCATCCAGCTACAACATGCGATGATTTGCTTATTTACCTAATTGCTATTAAGAATTTCTTCTCGTAGGGAGCAAAATGACCTCCCACTTTGGCTGGCAGTGTAAGCCAGCACCTGGCCTTGCTACCAACTTCTACATAGCTGAATGGACACAAAGCCAGCTGTGGCTGCTTGAAAGAGCAGCCTCAGAGTGGTTCTCCTATTACTAACAGGGTGCACCAAAACTCAGCCCTAAGCCTCTCCTTTACACCCTCCCCCCTGAGCTGCATCTGGGTTTTGAAATCCCTGGTTTTATTTCCACTGCCGCATTCCTTTTTCACTGCCTCTCTGGTCAATGCCACGCCGTTAGGTAGAAAACTGTCCTCCCGGTGTACAGCAGTCACTTCCCTGGGTCCGGGAGCTGCATTTCTGAAAAGCAAGCTCAGCAGTAGCAGCTCAGGCTGCAGCTGGCACCCTGGCAAGTTGCTGCAGTTCCTTTTCTAAGGCGCACCAAAAAGCAGTGCAGCAGTAGATGTTACCCTTCTGTATCTTTTTGGTTTTTTCACCCCTACATTTGTGCTGGGCCCTGTCCAGATATTACCCATGTCCCTGCATTTTTGTCCTAAGGAGCATGAGACGGGAGAAGACAAGAAGGGCAAAATGGTTGACACTGCTTTTTAACAACGTGATACCTGAACTTTCTTCTGTGTTGTTGCTAAGAAATGCAGATGACTGGCACCTGCTGCTGCTGCTTCAGAGCTGTTAGCAGTCAGCTTTCTTGGAAGAAGCAAGTCCTGAGCTCAGAGATGGCCCTGTCTTACCCCATAGCTTCCTTACGAGTCTGTGCAGCCAGGCTAAAGGCTCTGTTCCCAGGACAGGTCACACGAGCTGGAGCATAACCCAGGGGCAGGTGCCAAAAAATAACCTCTTGTGTGCAGTACATTGGGAACTGCATTTCAAAAAAGCATTTATGAAGGCTGGAAAATCTACACCAACACCCTTGGGTCATGAGAAGCTCTGAATGCAGAGCTCAAGGTGGAGGCTATGGCCAGCCACAGCATCAAGAAAAAAGAGCAACTAGGAGCAGAGACTCAGACGCGTTTCTCCTCTCCTTGCTCATGAATGACACCAGCCTTGTTACCAGCATGCTACTAGTACAAAGCCCAAAACATTTAAGCCCCTAGACATGCTAGTTAAGATAGAGTGAAAAGCATTCTTGTATCAACAGATTTCAGGCTTTGATACTAATTGCAGGGTTAGAGCAGCCTTTGAAAATTGCATCTCCTCTTCCTGTAAGTAAGGCTGAGCAAACTGACTTTGGCACTACACAGGGAGACTTGCAGAACTGCAGGGTCAGGAGCAATTTGCTGATCTTTCAAGAAGAAATCCAGCAACCCTCTCTTTCACGATGCAAATCCATCCGTATGTGAGCGCTGCAGTTAGAACCAACCGAAGACAATTCTCCAAGCAGCCCACAATAAAAGCCTGCAGTTTAATAAACCAGCCTCAGCACTTTTCTGGGAACACGAACGTTAGCAAGAGCCGCTACAGAGGGATGAAGGGAAGGGTTTGAATCATTTTATACCCCACCTAAGCACATTGCAGTTTCAAAACTCTTCTTGACACGGGGCAGCACATCTTTGTTACCTTCTAGCACTTGGGAATGAGAACACCTCTGGTATGGTTATGCAGATTACATCAGCTGGGTTTAAAGCAGGCGTGGAAGCAGGGTTCGTATCCTTGGATGGTGGAAGGGCTTTTAATTTTTCCATGAGAACCAGCATGCTGCTACTGGCTACGACTATATTGTGCCATTCAACTGCAGCCCTATGGTAACAGGTACAAATTTCAAAAAGAAATGCAATTAACTCTGCAGCAGTGCCCTCCCAAAATGTAAAAATTACACCGGGCAATGCAAATGCCTTCTGTATGAGCTGTGTGAGTCATGTCCCCCTGCCATGCCCAGGAAGGGCAGGGGTAGAACTGCCATGCTGTAATAGCACCATGAATCAAGCAGTCTGCAATAATTCCTTGATAATGTTATGTTGAACGCGAGAGGTACATCATGGGGCTGCTTGGCTGGGGCTCCTGCGGGATTTGTTTCATGATTCAGATGCTTCGTAGCTCCCAGCTATGAACGAGCCTCAGCTGACTTTTGGGTTTAATGCAAATATTTGATTTGTGCTAGTAAGTGATTTATGCATGTGGCCAGGAGGAGTTTCCAAAACTGTCAGACTGATCCCCAAAAAGCCAAGTCCAAGTCTGTTTGACTGCACCTATGCACCCCCTTTGGTAGCAATAGACTTTACAGCAACTAGTTGATTATTATTGTTGTTATTACAACTCTAAAGCAGGAGATTCAGGTGAAGGAAATCAAAATATTTTGTGAAAATACACTTGATAAGCTTCAAGGATAGTCACTGTACACATGCTAGGAATTTGGGATCATACCAGGTTTGATCACTTGTCCTGTCTTTAGGTTTCCCGCTCTTGAAGTAGCTTTATTTCTCACCTCCCATCCCTGGTGTCTTTTTCACCTGTTTTTTTAAAGCATCACACCTAAAAACCATCACCAGGAGAAAGTTAACACCAACATCCAGGTGCAGAGCACCACACAGAGCTAGGAGGTGTTTGTACTCGGGTCAGAGATCAAGGAAGTTCTTTCAGAAGTAAGAAATCAAGTGACATCTCTGCAGATTATTTGGGTAACTGTCTATTCATCCCATACTAGTGCGTGGGTACTCAGCTATTTGTATAGCGGTACCTACAGGAGCAGCACGCGCAGTGGTTAGAGTGCAGGATCAGAGAGGAGGACTTCTGAGGTCTGTTTCCAGCTCTGCCACTGCCTCACCTGTGACCTTGGGCAAGTCACTTTGCCTCTCTAATGCCTCAGTTTCCCCATCTGTAAAATAGGGACGATAATACTTACCTACCTCGCGGGGGGGTCAGTTCCTTATTTATAAGCACTTTCAGATCTTCAGTGCAAAGGCGCTACATACAGTCTGTAGTTAATACTCATCGCAGTGGTATGTACTTTTGTTTTCTTATTACCAGTCAGGTTAGGATTTAGCTATGTCCGTTATGATACTTTTCCATGTAGAAAACTAGCTTGAATTCCCACGAGGGGAATTTTGGGGACTTCTACAGTAGACAGAGAGCAGGAGCAGCACACCTTGTAAGCCTAAACTCTGACATCCTCGCTTGTGCGATTTGTGTCTCATCTCACCTTACTGCATTTGTGTTTCATCCTTTTTCTAATGGCACCTGTCAATTTTTAACAGAAACAGTCACTGTAAGTATTATTTAAATAAATAAGTTCATATATCAATGCAAAACCTTACCTTTTGAGTAGGTTAAGATTGGTTAGCCCAGCAAACTTCCAAGCACGGGGAGGTTCCACAGCCAGCCCAGCGCTGACGCACACGCACATGGAGGGATACCAGAGCTGGGCTATAGGAAAATTTCATCCTTCAGTGTTTGCATCTCATCCCATCGCTGACAATGGCAGCAAGTCACACAGGTGACGAGGTGTCGCAGGAAGGTGTGTGGCACACATGGTGAGGGAGGCCATGGCTGGGGTGCAACCAGCACCTGCCCACTTTGCCCTGTGGCACGGGGCAAGGCAGCTCTGAGACACTCACCCGGGCACCCAAGAAACCTCCCTGGGCAGCCAGGAGGCTCTTGTGTCTCTGTGAGGGCTTCACCCTCATTTCTCCTTGGGTAGGGTTGCTTTTCCTTTAGTGCTTGCTTAGATAACAGTCTTTCCTTTGAGTTTAGGAGCTCAAAGACTTGCATGGTGAGGGCATGACCTGCATTTTGAGCTCTCTTCCAGGACCAGGAGCAGTTGTAGGGTATCTCCAGCAGACATTTGGAGAAGTACAAGTAGTGTAGGCAGGGACCTGACTTACTCCTGGGCTATCTCACAGAGTCAGAAAGCTACAGGAGCACCAGCTGCTCTGTGCCAGTAACTGCTGGCCCACTTCCACTAGGACTTCTTGGCCTTGCTTTGAAGTTTCCATTTTCCTTTCCCAAAGGCCGAAATTTCACACACTGAAGTTTACCAGGAAGTTTACCAGGAAGAGGTTCAATTTTGGTTTAGTTTTCAGCTGAGTTCTCCCTAACCAGTCTGTCTGCTGCGTGCTAACACAGATGTCCACGAGGAAGCTGCGTGCGGCCTCAGAGGCCCCTTTCCAAAGGAACGGCATTGCCCTCCGACCTCCATTACAACTACACAAAAAACAGAATGGAGAAGGAAAAAAAGCAAAGCCACCCAAACCACTAAGGCTGCCTAGAATTAGGGAAAGCTGCCACCTTACTAAAAGCTCTCTGGGGCTGTCTTTGGGGTGGGTGCACCCCAAGGGCCCCTTCCTCTCCCAGCAGCACAGCTGACTGCAGGCAGCAGCAGCGGCTTCCATTCACGCAAAGACAAAATTAATTGGAATTGGTGAGACTGCAGTGAATAACAAATCAACTTGCTGGAGTAGCATCTGAAATAAACTGTTACCAAAATAATCTGCAGTTTTCAGCAAATGCGTAATTTGCAGCCCAACAAGTATAAAATCAATCCCTCCCTGGGTTTTTGGGGGTGCAGTAGGGCAGCCTGGGCTAGCCACCTAAGTGTATTTTCAAACCCTTTATAATTCAACCCAGTTGAGTTTTCACACTACCACTTTCCCTGTTTTAGATCATTACAATTGTACAAACAAGTCACTTATACAATTTTCACATAATTCCCTCCACCTAAACTAACTACTG
Source organism: Heteronetta atricapilla (assembly GCA_011075105.1). NCBI lineage: Eukaryota > Metazoa > Chordata > Aves > Anseriformes > Anatidae > Heteronetta > Heteronetta atricapilla. Next base: position 20,519,033 of record CM021734.1, on the reverse strand, counting down.
CTCTAGAGTAAGTTGATGATCAACAACGATGCTTAAAAAGAAGAATGCTTGATCTAAAAAAAATAAAAAGTACATGTAAAAGGCAAAAGTATTTGATCCTTACCTTCCAAATGTTTGATAGTGTGTTATGTTTCAGGGAAACACTTTTACTTGCTCTGCTTTTTTAAGGTGTGCAAAAATAAAAATAAAAAAGCCAACACTAACTCCCAGACTAGCTCCAGCCACCCACAGTTTTGAAAGCCAAGTCAATCGTGCAATTCTTCCTTCATACATAGACCCTACTCAGTCGATGGCTCACCAACTATGGAAAAAAGCACTGCCCATTCCTGCTGGCCCGCACGTCCCCCTTCAGCATGGCTTCTTTTGTTTCTTTTGGGGATTTCCTTCCCCTCCCATTTACAGCATTTCATCAGCGTTAACTCCTAAGCCAGAAGAAATGATGTGCTTAGCCCGATAGGTGATCAATCCAGGAGCTGGCGTTTTGGCACACGAGCTTAACAGAACACTGTGATACCTTTAGCCAACAGAATGAAATGCCTTTTGACTATAAATAGTTGTTTTTGAGCAAGGGGGGCACTTTTTGGTGTAGCTATTTTTTGGGGTATTGTACAGTTTTATTTAAAAACTACTGAATGTGTTTATAAGGTGGGTCTGGGAACTAGAGGGCTAGGGATCCTTGAGAAGCAAAAGGATGGTAGCAGATGCTTAAGTGCTCTATTTTCTATATGGCAAGCCCTAGAGAATTGGGCTTACACTGCAAACAGGCTTTTTTAAGCAATCCAGTTTTAATATCAAAGTAAATCTTCATTAAAAAGCTATCACAGAAACAGCTTCACACCTGATCATATTCTAAAACGCCATTTCAAGGGATAAAAAAAGCAAGGTTTTTTTCTTAATTCTTTTACTTTTCATCAAAAACTTAATGGCCTTTTCCAGGCAACAGAGCTTTCAGGTGTTTGGAGAATTTTGCTTATGCACAGACAGAGCAGGGACCTCAGCATTTGCCCATTGAGGAGTAGTAGCCACCCCTAGAGGAAGGGGAGGATGAAAAGGGGGAAGAGCAAAAAGCAAAAACAAACGCTTAGTTTTATGTACTTTTCTACTTGCATCTTTTCTGTCTGTAGTGCAGATTCCATGTCATTCCCTCACATAACATGTAAAAATGAAATGTATATAAATAAATAAAAATATTTATTTTATGTGTATTTTTAGCTTAATTGTAAACTGAAAGAAAATAAAGCATTTAATTTTTTTCCCAAAAATGTAAGCCTATTGAAATCCAAGGTGTTTCTACCTTTTCAGATGTAACATTTCCAGCTGCCTATTGATAATAAACATTTATGAACAGTAATACATGTGACATCCTATAATTTTTACCACGTTCTGCACCTCAAGGGCTTCCAGTGGTCATAGGAGCACTTAAGGGCTCCAATTCTATACAAATTTATATCAGTGTTTACATGAAAAAGATGTGGTTGGTGTAGTCCTACTTATCTGCACCCAAATCGGCCAGCCAGATGTGAACAAGTGTTCGTGGACAAGAGTTGAGCAGCACTGACCTGTGCAAAATAAATAAATAAATAAATTAGTAATTTGAAAATCCCTTTCATTATACCCTCTCAGAAACTGGGAATAGCAAACCCACTTTAAGTGCTGGTAAATAAAATGCACCACATGAAAGCAATTACTCCTGTGCAAAGGAGTTGAAGTATGCATAATTCCATTTTAATTCACTCCCCAAAGATATCCTTTGACCAGCGTAACTGTATCATCTACATTGGACTCTACAGCAATATAGCTAATAGCGTGAGATAGTCATTAAGCAACAACACATAACTATGTTAACATAATTTGCTTGTGTTAAGCTGTCCTCCAAGCAAATCTCATTAAAGTACTGGAGGCATACAGTTAAATTTCAGGTTTCCAGCAGCTACCAGAAGCTCTCGGTCAAGTCCCCAGGAAAGCAAGAGCTTTCCCAAGTTATACAACACTCAAAGGATGTCAGAAGGCTTTTTCTAGAAAATAAAAAAAAATGGAAAAAAAGATATTTCAAAGTTAGATTCACATTCCCCTCTCTTACCAGAAAGCCTGGTAGTTCAAAGTTAAGGCACCCTGAAGCCCCAGTTGTGTTTTCTGCTCCAGAAACGGGGACCAAACTGCACCTGAAAATGACCTCCATGTGTACAGCCATCAGTGCAGAGGCAAAAATCCTGGGTTTGATCAGGGAGATAGGGAGGCAGAGGCAGAAGTTTTGCAGAATATCCTCCCCCCTCTTACTTGCACTTCCTGAAAAATAATACAAACCACACACTCACATCATCGCTGCAAATATTAAATATTTTTGCTTTCAACTCTGGCACATATATTTAAAAAAATGATGTAAAGAGGCAGAAACCAGTCTGAGATTCAGATGAAAAATAGAAATTGGCAGGGTAGGGAACAGGAAGTACATATGAAGGAGAGGATAGAGGGATTTGGAGGGTCCGCTACTTTCATTGTTACCAGTTGTGTCACTTCTTGAAGGACTTTTCTGTAACACAGTACTGTCAGGCAGCTGTCACAGCCCTGAGGGAAGGCAATTATTGTGGGGGTAAACCTCAGCACCCCAAAGCTGGTGGCAAAACTTGTATCTCCTCCAGTGAAGGCAAGGTTTAGCAACAGAAATAAGCATATTGCTATAAATGATCCCACGTGAAAACACCCCGTCAGGACCCAGACGCGCGTTGCTGTTACTGCAGATCACCACGCTTGCAGTGATGACTGCGCTGCAAAAAGTGCCTGCCCATAGCCTGTAGCTAAACACTGGAATATTTTGTACTTGCCTCGGCACAGATGACTGCAAAGTAGTAAGCAGCAGTGACTTGAAGAGCCGTAGGAGCTTCTAGGTACTGGCCTGCCCTGCAAAATTTAAACTCTGATGTTATTTCAAAGCCATAAGTTCTAACTCAGTTTTACCTTCCTCCCTTGCGATAAAAGAGGTTACTTAGAAGTACTTTACATTTGTGTATTTCCCATCCATAATGCTGTGTGAAATGTAAATGGGAAGGATATCCAGCACAACTCCAGAGAGAACGGGAAGCTAAAGCCAAACAACCAAGCTAGAAAAGCAACACGCCGTGGCTCTTTGCTTGGTCCTACCAACTGCAGAGCAGTAGCCAGCAACATCCCTGCAGGCTGATGCTGCTGGCAGACAGAATCAGCATGATTTGCCTCTACAGCACTTATAATTAATTATGGTAAAAGATGGATTTCACAATTCAAAAGACTTCAGAAAGACTCATGCCTCTAGCGCGCAGCAGAGACGGGAGGAACGTCAACATGCACGGGCTGGGCCAAGACCAGCACTGCCCCTCCGAAGTGCAGGAAGGTGTGCAGCAGCTCAGTAGAGGGTGAAATACTTACAGACAAAAGCCCACACCCCAGAACACAGAACTGTGGTTGATCACTGCTGGTTTTACCCTGTACTCTCAGAAGAGGCTTGGCTCTGAGGCTGCTCGTGTCTCGGCGCTCAGAAGTGCCCACACCTGACAGGAGCACTGCTTGGTGGTGCTACCTGCTCATGGACTTTTCCTGCACAGCCTCCAAGTGATAATGTACTCAGAGCCTCTGCCTTTCACATAGGAAAACAGTGTGGAAAAGGAGGCGGCAAGCATGAGCAGCACAGACTGAGCAGTGTGAGTCTTCTGTTCTCCCTTTTGAAGGCTGAAAACCTATGCACAGAAAAAAAAAAAATCTAAAAACCAAGACATTTCAGGATCAAGTCTGTTTGCTTTAAAAATTATTATGCAACATACTTCAAGAAGCTGAACAAAGAGGCCAAAAAAAGAAATCAATCCAAAGGAAAAATGTTCCCTGCAGTAAGCAAGGCTCACATTTTTCTGTTTTCTTCTCAAAGGTAAAATATGCTTATGGCTAGAAGCAATACCCTACTCCCCCTGCTCAGGGCAATTCTGCCAAGCGTGAAACACAGAGCACTGGTCTGGTACCAAATTGAAACTGAGCCAAAGATGAGAAGTTTTAATAACCACCAGCCCCCCCCCAAAAAAAAAAAAAAATCAGAGCCCCCATCTTGGTGTCCATGGCAGATATCCCTCCCTTCCCCCTAAGCCATCACCCCCCAACAAGAGAAATCTTCAACCCCTCCTGAAGTTCTGTGTGTTTTTAACATGAGTTATCTTACAGCCTCTGAAGAGGGAACTGGTTTGTAGCAGTTAGCCACTGGAACACTAAACCCCAAGACCAGCAATATTATTAGTGCAAGGACAATGTAGACGGGCCCAGTTAGCTCTGGATCACAAAATAGCTGAAGCATGAAGGTGGCTAGCTGGGTTTTAGGTAGAGCAGTGGATTTTTTTTTTTTTTTGACTGTGAACAGCCCTGACAAAAATGCACGCGAGTCACAATTGAGGTGCCTCTGTGTGCATATGTATCAAATCCTTAAGCAAGTTAGTTGTACACACATTACAGATATGAAAATTGTGCTTAACTGATATAAATACATATGTCAAAGTGGTTAACATGGCCACAAGAGCTAACACTGAAAAATCCACCTAAGAGAAGGATAAGCAAAAAGAAAAATCTTAACTGCCTACCACAATTCCTGGTCTGTTTCTATCAGCAGAAAAAAAAAGTTGACTCTCGTAGCCAAAAAAATTACCAGGAGATAAACATCAATTCTTAGTTATGATAACCATTTGCATAAAAAAGCAGGGCTGTCTCCTTGACAGTGTAAGAAAGGAGGCATTATTATTCACAGCTGAAGCCTGAAAGTGGGGAGATTCACTTCAGTGAGTAATAGCAACTGCTTGGGATACGACAGATGGCACTCATGACTGAGGTGGAAAGGCACTCGCTGACTCCATGATGGAGATTGTACTTCTTAAATCTGTTCCATTTCTGAGTGCCTAAGTCAGTCACGTGGTTCACAGATTCCTTTCAGGAGGCTAGCCTAGTCAATGTTTTTTTCAGAGAGCAAAAAAGCCTGTGGTATCTTCTCCCCAGTCTAAGAGAGGCCTGTGCAAGCCCCATGCTCTTTGATAGAGACAAATACGAAGGCCAAAATCCCAGTGGTCTCCCATTACTTTGTAGAACCATGTTTTGTGTGTTTTTTAAAACCTGTACAGCAGCTCATAATCAAAGTAGCTCATCATGGATCATTTTTATCATGCTTTGACTTTTCATCTGTCTCCTCCATCTTGAAAAGCCCTATTAAACTATCAAGTTCAACTCTTGAATCGCGAAAAACTGACTCCACAATCAGTAAGATTGTAAAGTAGG